>WBZZ01002782.1:10000-27500 GCA_019918135.1 Paulinella micropora
CCTTCCAATCTGATCAACCGGGGATTCAAAACGACCATATCTGCAATAAACGAGCAAGAAAGGACTCAAGTGCTTTCTGCTGCTCCCGCCCGAAGCGATGAACAAGTAAAAATTGGTATAAATTCGGGGAAAAGGCGTGGTCGTGGAGATAGCATCGTGCTCGATGAATTGAAGTCTGTGCGCGAACAAAAACTGACCGCAGCGGTGGTGAAAGTGCTGAACGATGAACCGCGCAGCAACCGACATACATGGTGCCAGTGTGACAAGTTTCTGAGTTTGGTGTTCCTTCCTTTTTATCCAATGACGATTGGAGTTTGGCAAGTCTTGTTTGAACCCTGGCTCTGCTGTGGCAAGCCGATGCGCAAACAAGTGTCCATTCTCGCTTGGGTAAACCTAGTTGGTTGTATCGCGTACGCTATCAACGTTTTGTGGAAATTGTGTGACTTGCAGACGAGTTGCATTTTCACAAAGGAATTCCATCTCTGGTTGGCGATCGCGAGATTCAGTGGCAAGCTGATATCAGTCTTTACGTCACTTGCACTGTTCGTCATCCTCAAGCCTGTGGTAGAAGTGATCGAAGTCCAGCCGATTGCGCGTGGAAGGCTGAACTGGAGACGTTATCACTATAAGTTCGTGATCGCTGCATTCACAGCGGCTGCTGTGCATGGCTTCGCCCACTGGAAGCGCCAAGAGAGCGTCAAAATACGTCGCACGCATTTCCTGATGACTTTGAAAGTTTTGGAAACTGGACTGGAATCATTCTCTATTTATTGTACTTCCTCACCGGACTGCCCATATGGATGCTGCAGGTCTTGGATGCCTGCCCTAAAAGTTGTTCTAAAATTTGCTCATTTTTACTTTCTTTTGTGGCCAGAGAATCACAAACACGTTGGATCTTCAAGAAGGCTTTTCGAATGTTTCACATCCCCTTCTACGTCGCGATTACCTTCTTGTACGTGATTCATTCCAAGGATGGGTGGCCTTTAATCTTCTTCTTGGTTTGGTTCGTTGTCAACTCTTGGTCGCGCGTAAAAGTGGAGAAATTGGAGTACAGATTTATGGTTAATGGGCTCAAAAATCCGCAGCCAGAAACCAGCGATGGGAAATATATCCTCGAGCTGAGGGTAACAGCACGAAATGTTATGCCAGTGGATTTCGGCTTCTATTGTGTTCTAAGCAGAGCGACCTACTTCTCATCGTATACCATGATCCCCTTGAGCAGGAACCATTTCATGTTTCAGATAAAAAACTGTGTCCTTACAGAGTCGTTGCGACCCCTACTCCATTCAACTGAATACTGCGGCGACGAAGAAGATTGTTGGTTCAAGGTGGCAGACAAGTCTGGCATCAGGGTGCATGGCCCTTACCGCTCTTCGGATTACTCACTTGCCAACGCAAAGAAGCTCGCCATATTTGTCGATGGTACGGGCAACGCTGTCTCCGACGCCATCATCCGCTTCGTTGATGAAAAACCAAACTACTTCAAGAAAGTGCTCGTGTTCAACATGGGAGGTGGAGATGCTCTGCATTATGGCATCTCAGGCGCCATGATGAAAGGCGGTGTCCGGACGGAGGTGCAAGAAGTGCAATCGACCAACGACATGCTCCAAGGCAAGTTGCCTGAAGTTATGAACTCAGATGTGCAATTGACCATATTGAACTTTAAAAACATGAACGTTGACATCTGCGAGCACGTGATGAAATGCGTCCAGCATGAACACGTTGTTGACGGAGTCAAAAATGAAGGATGTCACATTATGATATGCAGTGCAATGTGGGGGCAGTATTTGGATATTATTCGTGCCAGGGATGCCAAACAGCTCCAACAACGCAAGATCAATGCTCAAAAAGCAGAGAACAGCGGCAAGCCAGCGGAGCAACCGTTCCTGCTGCGAAAGATCCGCAACGACCTCTTGCACATTGAAACCTTTGAATTCTGACATTTTGTATCGGTTGCATGCTTACGATCACCGTGCTGATAAAGTAAAGAAACCGGATATTCAATATACTTACGACTTAGAACGAGTTGGATTATGTCAAACGACAGAATCACATAAAAGGAAGAAATGCATTATGGTACATGAGATGATCGTTCATACACTAATACAGTACTCTCATGATTCTTGCGATAACAGTAACGAATAACAAATGCATTGCTTGAATGTAATTCTTCATATCCATACTACCAGATGTATTTTGGACATTCGTTGCCAAAGGTCGATCTCATTGCTTCGTACTTTTCGTTGTCACACATAAGTTGTGTATGACTTTTACTCTAGGCATACGTATTTGTTTATTTTGTGCGTTCATATTCGCCAGCAGGGAATACTCAAGAATGAAATTCCTCTGTGTGTCTGTCTGTCAGTTTGTCACGCCTTTTTTTTTTTTTTTTTTTTTTTTTCCACTGACCGACATTAATAATGAAGAACGCTTGCTTTTCGTAGAGCTGAAAAGGCAGCATGTGAGAAGGCGAACATAAGTGAATAACTAGGGTGAACAAGGAGAGAAGAGAGCAGACTACATGGAGAAGCAGTGTGGGAGGTCCTTTTTTCCTTTTCAGCTCTTCGAAAAGAAAGCAAGCGTTCTTCAATTATTAAACGGTCGATCAGTGGGAAAAAAAGGGGGAACAGGTGAAAAGCAGAGGTGAAGAAGGGTACGAACAGAAGAAGGGGAAAAGGGAGAAAGACAGAATAAAGGGAATGAAAAAAAACAGGACTGAGAGGGGAACAAGGAAAATGAAAAAAAAAAAAAGGGGGGGGGGGGGGGCCCGGAGGCAAATTAAAGATATTGGAACTGATGATAATATTGTTGACGACGTTCAAGTGGGAAAAAAAAAACTGATTTTCCAAATTTGATTGGAAGTGATCTGCATTTTGGTTGAGAAATGTTTTTGACTGAAATCTAGATTTTGGGCCGGTTTTTTAAAACATTTGTATTATATATTACTACTGAGCGACATTCAAGAGGGAAAAAAAAAAAAATAAGTCTTTTCTTAAATTTTGAGTGAGTTTTTTTATTTTGATTGGAGATTCTTGATTTTGGTTTAAAAATCTATTTTTGAGTCAGAATTTTTTGTTTTTGTTGGAATCTCACTTGCTGATTTTCCTTCATTTTGATAATTCAGCCTGCTTTGACTTTCAACTTCACCAGGTCACGATCATCGGCGGCGGCGTTCTCATCAACTTATTATCATCGATAATACTAACTTTCAATACTGATGATTCTCCAGCGGCGGGGCCGATTCCATGATTGAATTACCACCGCCGGTGGCCGGTTTATGGAATACAACGTGCGTATTCCACAGCTACTGTCTCTAGATTAGTTGCGTATGCAAAACCTCTGTAAATTTCAGTCAGAACTTGAAAGTTCCACTGTTCCACCCCCGTATGCCAGTATGTATGTATCACGGTATGTATGTATGTATGTATGTATGGCACGGTATGTATATATTATGTATGCACTCATGTATGTATGAATATATGTATGTATGTATGTATGAAGAAAGAAAAACCTCAACCGTGAGTTAGACGGTGGAGAATGCAAAGAGGGAGAAAGAAAAGTGAAATTGAGGAGAGAAATGTTATTATAATCACAGTATTTTCAGGTCGATATATATATTAAAATTTAATTGCAGTAAATATTGAGATTATAAAAATTGTATTGTTCACAAAACTTTGAAGTAATCAGTCACTTCGGAAGTTTTTTAAAGTACGACCATGCCTGTTTATTTGAAGTAGTTATTCATATGACAACTGTTATTCTCTTGTTTCATCCAAGAAAAATTTTCTCAGAGAAGTCATCACGGTCCAGGAGCCAGACCTTGCTGCTGCTTTCGCTATGGAGAAAGGGCAAGATTCACAAGTGTTCAAGGTCCCAGTTGCCTCAGCCGGCGCAGGCATTTCTGAATTGCTCGAGACATTACTTCCTTAAGAGCTTATTTCATAGCTCCTGTCCTCAAGAGCTGCTATAATCATAGCTCCAGCTCCTCCAAAGAGACGCGTTGCCAGGTGTAACCTGCGCACTTGGAGCCTTTCTTCAGCGCCGCATGGAGCGACTCGCCGGCCCGTCCGACCGACTTGGCAGCGGAGAGAATGGACGGGTAGATCTCGCCGGTCTCCACACACATGACAGGCTTAGGCGCCGTGGGGCCAACTCGCGGCTTAACCATGGAACTCAGCCAAAGCGATCAGCGATCAACGGCCAGCGAGCGGATAATCTTGCACCATAATTATGTATGTATGTATGTATGCATGTATGCATGTATGTATGCATGTATGTATGTATGTATGTATGTATGTATGTATGTATGTATGTATGTATGCATGATTGTATGTATGTATGTATGTATGTATGTATGTACGTACTTACGTACACGTACGTACGTACGTATGTACGTACGTATGTATGTATGTATGTATGTATGTATGTATGTATGTATGTATGTAAGTATGTAAGTAAGTATGTATGTATGTACGTATGTATGTATGTATGATGTATGTATGTATGTATGTATGCACGTTGTTTGTTCGTTTGTTCCGCTCTGTTCGTAAGTGCATGCGTCTGTTCAGTCTTACTTTTATTGATGTCTTTCTTGACTTTCCTGTCCCATATGTACATTCATGCACTGTCATATCAACGAATTTATTCAACAAAGCCAAAAATGAAAATAAATACCCAGACGCACTCAAAACAACAAAAGTAATAGAATTATACAAAGCCAGCGACACAAGCATGCCAGCCAACTACAGACCGATATCACTACTACCCATAATAGCTAAAGTATTTGACACAATAATAAATAAACAAATAATGGACCATCTAACAAAAACACAACATAATATCACACACACAATACGCATTCCGACCTAACTCAAGCACAACCATGACAGTCCAAACCATAATAAACCAAATACAAAACATAAAGACAAAGAAGAGCTAGTACTAGCTCTTTTATGTAGACCTCTCGAAAGCATACGACACAGTAGAACATTCAAAGCTACTGGACAAACTTCGACGAAATTTTAATTTCAACGAAGGCACAGTCCAGTTCTTTGCGTCTTACTTCTCAAATCGCATTCAAGAAGTCCACACACAATATGCCAAGTCCCACAAACGCACCATCATACATGGCATTCCACAAGGCAGCACATTATCCACCACCTTCTTCCTACTCTATTTTAACGACATAATCAATATTATACAGCAAGGAACAGTATATACATATGCAGACGACACAATACTTATAATAACAGCCAAAACTCCTACAGACTTACAACAAAAAACACAAACAGAAATAACTAAGCTAATAAACTACTTCCACTCTAATAACCTAGTACCCAACCCAACAAAAACAACATACACAATTTTCCATAAAACAAAACAAAATATCACAATAACAATAAACAACCACACCCTCGAGCAATGCTAACACGCAAAACTCCTGGGCATAACACTACAACATAATCTTAAATATGACCAACATATCAACAACATAATCCGTAAACTCCAACCCACAATCAACTCATTATTATATGAAACACCAAAACAATGAAACAACTATACTACACACACATATATCCACACCTCATACAAAACATCTCCATCTGGGGGACGCATGACAACAAAAAGAAATATATACAACCACTCATAAAAATACACAAAAAATAATCAGAATAATTGCAAAAACAAACTACCGCGCACACACCAAACCAATCCTAAATCAACTCAAACTGCTCGACATCACCCACCTATATACCCTCCGTGTATGCACAGAAAATCACCCATTCGTTTACCCAAAAAAACACCTCAAAAGACCACTCCACAATAACACCTTTACACCAATCAATACCATACATCCATACAAAACCCGATACTCAACAAAAGGCAGCCTCTTTGTTAACCACAAAGACCCATACCTCACCAAGATCTTTGCAGATCAATGGAAATCAATCCCAAAACATATAACAGATGAAACAAAATAAAGCCATTCAAAAAAGCACTAATGGTATATCTACTAAAACATCAACAAACATCATAATATATATAACATATGCAGACGCGCGAAAAAAAAAAACGGGGGGGGAAAGAACACCAGGCTTGCTCCTTTGTCTACTACCTGAAGGAGAACTCTCCGAATCAATCGACGTATAAGACTCGTATATGATCAACCACGCCCACTCCCAACTTCTCCCCACCCCCCCCCCCCTGGGGGGGGGGGGGGGGCCGCTACACATAAACGACTACACCTTTTATCATTCATAAACGCCCACCCCCCCCCCCCTGGGGGGGGGCAGCTACTCATAAACGCTACACATAAACGACTACACATAAACGACTACACATAAACGACTAAATGATACAGTCGACTGGGTACGTTCAATGGCCGGAGGTAACCGGCATAAACCCTTCGGCACAACTCTTAGAGCCTTGGAGCATTCTCAGCCATTCATTTCGGTGCCGGCTTATTCGTCGTGGGCGTACAATTGCAGGGCTGGTGTTCCCGGGGGAAAGGGCCCCCCGGACCCCCCTTCCCCGTCGACAGGGTACGTAGCAAAAAAGGAAATGGAGCCACCAACAGTGTACATGTGCAAAGGGACTGGAGCGACGAGGAAGATGACAACGAAGAAGACGTCAACAGCCCCAACAACACACCACCCGAAGCTACCAACAAGACTCCCAACAACGAGGAAACAGAACAACCCCCCGATGACGACGCAAACTCAACACCTGAAACCGTCAACACCAGCACTCTAACGGACAACGCCGACACAACCCATGAACCAACCAACAACAACAACAACAACAACAACAACAACGAAACAGCACTCGAACCAGCGACGCTCTTCAGTGCCACCTTGCTCGAAAAAATCCTCAAACCCATGTTCGAACAAGCCCGACAACAACAAGTCGAGGACATAAAAGACTTTATCGGAAAACTAGAAACATTGGGCAGCCGAACAAAGCAACTCGAAGACAGAGTCAACCAACAAAGCGAAACCCACGTACAAGCAATCGAGAAGACTCAAAAAACGGCCCAGAAACACAAGGAACTACTGCAAACCCACCAAACGGAACTCAACCAGCTCACGGCCAGCGTAGACTCAATCCGACTAGAGATAAACGAAACTAAGCTTCGACTTAACGAGATGAAGGAAATGCAGGAACGCCACGCAAAAACACAACCACCTGCTATGTATAGTCAATGTGCAACTAACGCAACCCAGTCACTCAAAAACATACATGCCAACGCAAACACCAACACACACAACTACCCACTAGAACGCAAACAGACAGAGAACCAAAAACAAAACCAACGAGACCCAACATGTGAGCTTAGCATCTCAGGCATACCATACCAACCCAAAGAAAACACACTAAACATAGTGAAAGCCATGATGGATGCAAAAAACATTCCATACCAAGAGGGAGATATCACGAAATGCTTTAGAGCAAAGAGCACAAAACCCATGCGAGAGGAACCCAAACAACCACCAGCTATCATAGTGCGCTTTAGCTCAAACAACCTCAAAACGCACTTCAAAAAGCACGACCCACTCCAGCCCCTCACCCACCACACAGTAAACTGGAAAGACACACATCTTGCAAACAAAACATTCAAAATATTTATCAATGAAAGCCTCCCACCAAACACACTCATGCTTCTGAAACAGGCGATCAAGCTCAAGAAGGAACTAGTTGAGGCTACTGGCACGACCATCTACGTGTGGACAAGAGACGGGGAAGTTTTCTTCAAGGACCAGACAAGGGAGCACAGGTTGATAATCAAAACAGAAGAAGACATAAGCATAATCAAAGACCTCTACATGCTCCGCAAACCAAACACACAGCACAGCAAAATCCCCACAAACACCTAAATGAGCTCTCAAAATAAACCCCCAAATCATCTCGTCCACCCTAACCTCCTCCCACAATCCTTCAAACCATACCTGTCTCTCACCTCTAAAAATAACAAAAATAAAACATATAATAAGAACATAAAAAACAACAACAACAATAATAACAATAACAATAATCATAACAATAAAAACAACAATAACGCACACAACAATACACTCACAATATATCACACCAACATCCACTCCCTCAAAGCACATTATCAAAACCTAATCACACACCTACAACTCCTACCATTCCAACCAGACATCATCATACTCACAGATAACTACATCAACCAATCAATCAGTAACAACGCATTCCCTATCCCTACATACATAGCTAAACATCACATCGACATCTCAATATATTATAAAAGCAACATGCACATCACAATAGACGACAAACAAACCATATCGGACTCATGCAAAACACCACTAACTCTAAGAATATATAATAATAAACTTTAAAAAAACCAATACACACAATAATAGGTATGTACAGACGCCCACTCATAGACAAACAATTCACACACGCATTACAAAATAACATAAACAGCATACTACACAAAACACCCACAAGCACAATAATACTGGTAGGCGACATTAACTACAACCTACTTGACAACATACATAAACCACACACAGATTTTCAAAACCTAATGATACACAACAACCTCTACACTACAATAACAAAAGCAACGAGACACGACATGGTCCACACAACATCCCACACACTCATAGACATGATAATCACCAACATTAATGCTAACATAGAATCAAACATCATAAGCCCATGCGTATCAGACCATCATCCCATATACGCAATAATACACACCCGCACAAAAAAACCAGACACAAACAACACACCCACACTCACCAAAAGCATATATGAGAAAAACAAAGACACAATCCTAGCAAACCTCAAAACACAGTTAGAATACATCACACAAGACAACACAGAAAACAGCGACACAAACCAAAAATTTAGATACATACAAACAACAATAACAAAAGTTATAGAACACTTCGAACGAAAGCCTAAACAAAGTAATAGAAGAAAGAGCTGGTGCAACCCCATAATAAAGAGGCAAATAAGAAAAAAGCACCTACGAAATAAAAAATGGAGAGATAACTCGACAGCAGAAAACAAACAAACATACAGACTACAGAAGTACAAAGTCGACAAAATAATACACAAAGCCAAAAAAGACGAAATAATGAAGACGCTAGAAGAAAATAAAAACAACCCAAAGAAACAACACAGAAAACTCAGAGAGTTAGTACCTAACAACAAACCACCGAGAGCGTCACCAACCACAATACAATACAACAACAAAACATACACAGACCCAATAGAAATAGCAAACGCACTCAACGATCATTACATAACAATAGGCAAAAAAACAAGCAACAGCATACCAACAATCGAACATAAACAACAACAAGAAGAGAAAGCGGAAGAAAACAAACAAACATACCCAAGCTTCAAACTACATAACACAACAGAAGACATTGTAAACAAAACACTTAAAAACATAAACAGAGATAAAGCAGAGGACATATATAAAATAAAACCAACACTTATAAAAGACATGCATGCCTCCCTCACACCTATACTCACCAACCTTTTCAACAAAGCCATAAACGAAAATAAATACCCAGATGCACTCAAAACAACAAAAGTAATTGAACTATACAAAGCAAGTGACACAAGCATGCCAGCCAACTACAGACCGATATCACTACTACCCATAATAGCTAAAGTGTTTGACACGATAATAAATAAACAAATAATGGACCACCTAACAAAACATAACATAATATCACACACACAATACGCATTCCGACCTAACTCAAACACAACCATGACAATCCAAACAATAATAAACCAAATACAAAAACATAAAGACAAAGAAGAATTAGTGCTAGCATTGTATGTGGACCTCTCAAAAGCGTACGACACAGTAGAGCATTCAAAGCTACTGGACAAACTTCGGCGAAATTTTAATTTCAACGAAGAAACAGTCCAATTCTTTGCATCCTACTTCTCGAACCGCACCCAAGAGGTCCACACACAATATGCTAAATCTTACAAACGCACCATCACACACGGCATACCACAAGGAAGCACATTATCAACTACCTTTTTCCTACTCTATATCAATGACATAATCAATATCATACAACAAGGAACAGTATATACATATGCAGACGACACAACACTCATAATAACATCCAAAACTCCCACAGACCTACAACAAAAAACACAAACAGAAATAACAAAATTAATAAATTACTTCCACTCTAATAACCTAGTACCGAACCCAACAAAAACAACATACACAATTTTTCACAAAACAAAACAAGATATCACAATAACAAGAAACAACCACACCCTCGAGCAATGCAAACATGCAAAACTCCTGGGAATAACACTACAACACAACCTTAAATATGATCAACACATCAATAACATAATCCGTAAACTCCAACCCACAATCAACTCATCGCTTTATGCTAAAAGATATCTAAACATAAAAACAATGAAACAATTATACTACACACACATATACCCACACCTCATACAAAACATCTCCATCTTGGGGGACGCATGACAACAAAAAGAAATACATACAACCACTCATAAAAATACATAAAAAAATAATCAGAATAATCGCAAAAACACATTACCGCGCGCACACCAAACCAATACTAAACCAACTCAAACTACTTGACATCATCCACCTATATACACTCCGTGTATGCATAGAAAATCACCCAATTTGCCCTAAAAAACACCTCAACAGACCACTCCACAATAACACCTTTACCCCAATCAATACCATACATTCATACAAAACGCGATACTCAACTAAAAGCAGCCTCTTTGTCAATCACAAAGACCCATATCTCACCAAGATCTTCGCTGATCAATGGAAATCAATCCCAAAAAATATAACAGATGAAACAAAAATAAAACCATTCAAAACAGCACTAATGACATACCTACTCAAACATCAACAAACATCATAATATATATAAATATAAACACTCGCAAAAAAAAAAAAAAAAAAAAAAAAAAAAAAAAAAAAAAAAAAAAAACGATGGAACAACAAGTTTGCTCCCCTGTCTGCTACTTGAAGGAGAACTCCCCTGATCAGCCAACGTACATGGTCAACCACGCACAGCCCCAACTTCCTCCTCTCTCTTTCACTTTTTCTCACGAAAAAGAAAAGAGGGGGGGGGGCCGCCAGACATAAACTACTACACTTTTACAATAACATATATATTCATATCATAATATCATATTATCACTACTGAATATATCTAAACATAAATATTAATATTAATAATATTAATACTAGATATATATAATACCGAGCCGCTAAATACAAATTTATATTTTCCTTTAATACGATCAACTGAATAACTAGGTTTCCACCTTAGATAAAGGTATAACTTACTAGCTATACTTTTCACGTGGACGTTCCCTGAGCCCGATTGTAAAATTGTTCTCTCAATAAAACGAAGAAGAAGAAGAAGAAGAGAGAGAGAGAGAGAGAGAGAGAGAGAGACGTTACAACATTGTGGCAAATGGCGACCCAAGCAAAGAAACGAAAAACGCATAAAAGCCCACAAAAAACGGGGGGGGAAAGAACACCAGGCTTGCTCCTTTGTCTACTACCTGAAGGAGAACTCTCCGAATCAATCGACGTATAAGACTCGTATATGATCAACCACGCCCACTCCCAACTTCTCCCCACCCCCCCCCCCCACCCCTGGGGGGGGGGGGGCCGCTACACATAAACGACTACACCTTTTATCATTCATAAACGCCCACCCCCCCCCCCTGGGGGGGCAGCTACTCATAAACGCTACACATAAACGACTACACATAAACGACTACACATAAACGACTAAATGATACAGTCGACTGGGTACGTTCAATGGCCGGAGGTAACCGGCATAAACCCTTCCGGCACAACTCTTAGAGCCTTGGAGCATTCTCAGCCATTCATTTCGGTGCCGGCTTATTCGTCGTGGGCGTACAATTGCAGGGCTGGTGTTCCCGGGGGAAAGGGCCCCCCGGACCCCCCTTCCCCGTCGACAGGGTACGTAGCAAAAAAGGAAATGGAGCCACCAACAGTGTACATGTGCAAAGGGACTGGAGCGACGAGGAAGATGACAACGAAGAAGACGTCAACAGCCCCAACAACACACCACCCGAAGCTACCAACAAGACGCCCAACAACGAGGAAACAGAACAACCCCCCGATGACGACGCAAACTCAATACCTGAAACCGTCAACACCAGCACTCTAACGGACAACGCCGACACAACCCATGAACCAACCAACAACAACAACAACAACAACAACAACAACGAAACAGCACTCGAACCAGCGACGCTCTTCAGTGCCACCTTGCTCGAAAAAATCCTCAAACCCATGTTCGAACAAGCCCGACAACAACAAGTCGAGGACATAAAAGACTTTATCGGAAAACTAGAAACATTGGGCAGCCGAACAAAGCAACTCGAAGACAGAGTCAACCAACAAAGCGAAACCCACGTACAAGCAATCGAGAAGACTCAAAAAACGGCCCAGAAACACAAGGAACTACTGCAAACCCACCAAACGGAACTCAACCAGCTCACGGCCAGCGTAGACTCAATCCGACTAGAGATAAACGAAACTAAGCTTCGACTTAACGAGATGAAGGAAATGCAGGAACGCCACGCAAAAACACAACCACCTGCTATGTATAGTCAATGTGCAACTAACGCAACCCAGTCACTCAAAAACATACATGCCAACGCAAACACCAACACACACAACTACCCACTAGAACGCAAACAGACAGAGAACCAAAAACAAAACCAACGAGACCCAACATGTGAGCTTAGCATCTCAGGCATACCATACCAACCCAAAGAAAACACACTAAACATAGTGAAAGCCATGATGGATGCAAAAAACATTCCATACCAAGAGGGAGATATCACGAAATGCTTCAGAGCAAAGAGCACAAAACCCATGCGAGAGGAACCCAAACAACCACCAGCTATCATAGTGCGCTTTAGCTCAAACAACCTCAAAACGCACTTCAAAAAGCACGACCCACTCCAGCCCCTCACCCACCACACAGTAAACTGGAAAGACACACATCTTGCAAACAAAACATTCAAAATATTTATCAATGAAAGCCTCCCACCAAACACACTCATGCTTCTGAAACAGGCGATCAAGCTCAAGAAGGAACTAGTTGAGGCTACTGGCACGACCATCTACGTGTGGACAAGAGACGGGGAAGTTTTCTTCAAGGACCAGACAAGGGAGCACAGGTTGATAATCAAAACAGAAGAAGACATAAGCATAATCAAAGACCTCTACATGCTCCGCAAACCAAACACACAGCACAGCAAAATCCCCACAAACACCTAAATGAGCTCTCAAAATAAACCCCCAAATCATCTCGTCCACCCTAACCTCCTCCCACAATCCTTCAAACCATACCTGTCTCTCACCTCTAAAAATAACAAAAATAAAACATATAATAAGAACATAAAAAACAACAACAACAATAATAACAATAACAATAATCATAACAATAAAAACAACAATAACGCACACAACAATACACTCACAATATATCACACCAACATCCACTCCCTCAAAGCACATTATCAAAACCTAATCACACACCTACAACTCCTACCATTCCAACCAGACATCATCATACTCACAGATAACTACATCAACCAATCAATCAGTAACAACGCATTCCCTATCCCTACATACATAGCTAAACATCACATCGACATCTCAATATATTATAAAAGCAACATGCACATCACAATAGACGACAAACAAACCATATCGGACTCATGCAAAACACCACTAACTCTAAGAATATGTAATAATAAACTTTAAAAAAACCAATACACACAATAATAGGTATGTACAGACGCCCACTCATAGACAAACAATTCACACACGCATTACAAAATAACATAAACAGCATACTACACAAAACACCCACAAGCACAATAACACTGGTAGGCGACATTAACTACAACCTACTTGACAACATACATAAACCACACACAGATTTTCAAAACCTAATGATACACAACAACCTCTACACTACAATAACAAAAGCAACGAGACACGACATGGTCCACACAACATCCCACACACTCATAGACATGATAATCACCAACATTAATGCTAACATAGAATCAAACATCATAAGCCCATGCGTATCAGACCATCATCCCATATACGCAATAATACACACCCGCACAAAAAAACCAGACACAAACAACACACCCACACTCACCAAAAGCATATATGAGAAAAACAAAGACACAATCCTAGCAAACCTCAAAACACAGTTAGAATACATCACACAAGACAACACAGAAAACAGCGACACAAACCAAAAATTTAGATACATACAAACAACAATAACAAAAGTTATAGAACACTTCGAACGAAAGCCTAAACAAAGTAATAGAAGAAAGAGCTGGTGCAACCCCATAATAAAGAGGCAAATAAGAAAAAAGCACCTACGAAATAAAAAATGGAGAGATAACTCGACAGCAGAAAACAAACAAACATACAGACTACAGAAGTACAAAGTCGACAAAATAATACACAAAGCCAAAAAAGACGAAATAATGAAGACGCTAGAAGAAAATAAAAACAACCCAAAGAAACAACACAGAAAACTCAGAGAGTTAGTACCTAACAACAAACCACCGAGAGCGTCACCAACCACAATACAATACAACAACAAAACATACACAGACCCAATAGAAATAGCAAACGCACTCAACGATCATTACATAACAATAGGCAAAAAAACAAGCAACAGCATACCAACAATCGAACATAAACAACAACAAGAAGAGAAAGCGGAAGAAAACAAACAAACATACCCAAGCTTCAAACTACATAACACAACAGAAGACATTGTAAACAAAACACTTAAAAACATAAACAGAGATAAAGCAGAGGACATATATAAAATAAAACCAACACTTATAAAAGACATGCATGCCTCCCTCACACCTATACTCACCAACCTTTTCAACAAAGCCATAAACGAAAATAAATACCCAGATGCACTCAAAACAACAAAAGTAATTGAACTATACAAAGCAAGTGACACAAGCATGCCAGCCAACTACAGACCGATATCACTACTACCCATAATAGCTAAAGTGTTTGACACGATAATAAATAAACAAATAATGGACCACCTAACAAAACATAACATAATATCACACACACAATACGCATTCCGACCTAACTCAAACACAACCATGACAATCCAAACAATAATAAACCAAATACAAAAACATAAAGACAAAGAAGAATTAGTGCTAGCATTGTATGTGGACCTCTCAAAAGCGTACGACACAGTAGAGCATTCAAAGCTACTGGACAAACTTCGGCGAAATTTTAATTTCAACGAAGAAACAGTCCAATTCTTTGCATCCTACTTCTCGAACCGCACCCAAGAGGTCCACACACAATATGCTAAATCTTACAAACGCACCATCACACACGGCATACCACAAGGAAGCACATTATCAACTACCTTTTTCCTACTCTATATCAATGACATAATCAATATCATACAACAAGGAACAGTATATACATATGCAGACGACACAACACTCATAATAACATCCAAAACTCCCACAGACCTACAACAAAAAACACAAACAGAAATAACAAAATTAATAAATTACTTCCACTCTAATAACCTAGTACCGAACCCAACAAAAACAACATACACAATTTTTCACAAAACAAAACAAGATATCACAATAACAAGAAACAACCACACCCTCGAGCAATGCAAACATGCAAAACTCCTGGGAATAACACTACAACACAACCTTAAATATGATCAACACATCAATAACATAATCCGTAAACTCCAACCCACAATCAACTCATCGCTTTATGCTAAAAGATATCTAAACATAAAAACAATGAAACAATTATACTACACACACATATACCCACACCTCATACAAAACATCTCCATCTAGGGGGACGCATGACAACAAAAAGAAATACATACAACCACTCATAAAAATACATAAAAAAATAATCAGAATAATCGCAAAAACACATTACCGCGCGCACACCAAACCAATACTAAACCAACTCAAACTACTTGACATCATCCACCTATATACACTCCGTGTATGCATAGAAAATCACCCAATTTGCCCTAAAAAACACCTCAACAGACCACTCCACAATAACACCTTTACCCCAATCAATACCATACATTCATACAAAACGCGATACTCAACTAAAAGCAGCCTCTTTGTCAATCACAAAGACCCATATCTCACCAAGATCTTCGCTGATCAATGGAAATCAATCCCAAAAAATATAACAGATGAAACAAAAATAAAACCATTCAAAACAGCACTAATGACATACCTACTCAAACATCAACAAACATCATAATATATATAAATATAAACACTCGCAAAAAAAAAAAAAAAAAAAAAAAAAAAAAAAAAAAAAACGATGGAACAACAAGTTTGCTCCCCTGTCTGCTACTTGAAGGAGAACTCCCCTGATCAGCCAACGTACATGGTCAACCACGCACAGCCCCAACTTCCTCCTCTCTCTTTCACTTTTTCTCACGAAAAAGAAAAGAGGGGGGGGGGCCGCCAGACATAAACTACTACACTTTTACAATAACATATATATTCATATCATAATATCATATTATCACTACTGAATATATCTAAACATAAATATTAATATTAATAATATTAATACTAGATATATATAATACCGAGCCGCTAAATACAAATTTATATTTTCCTTTAATACGATCAACTGAATAACTAGGTTTCCACCTTAGATAAAGGTATAACTTACTAGCTATACTTTTCACGTGGACGTTCCCTGAGCCCGATTGTAAAATTGTTCTCTCAATAAAAGCGAAGAAGAAGAAGAAGAAGAAGAAGAAGAAGAAGAAGAGAGAGAGAGAGAGAGAGAGAGAGAGAGAGAGAGAGAGAGAGAGAGAGAGAGAGAGAGAGAGAGAGAGAGAGAGAGAGAGAGAGAGAGAGAGAGCACTCTCTACGAGTGCAATCATCATGGAATCGGATTAGCTTCTCGAAATCTCTGTTTTCAGTCTGCTGAGCGGATATTACGCCATTGTGCAGGTCAGGTACGCATATGCGAAATATGCGAAGATAAATTAAAACAAAAAAAAGGTGACGGGGAGGGAGAGAGAAAAAAAGAGGGAGAGGGAAAAGGAAAAAACAAGAAAGTGAAACTGAATGAATTTGAAGATGAGTTATATTAGCTTTGGAAGACATTTAATCAATCGCGGGGAGAGATAGTGAGGGGAAGAAAATCGAGCGACAGGAAAGGTTGTGTTAGAAGTTCTCCTGATTTATGCAAGTTTTGCCGAATTGGAGGATGCCGGACAGGGAAAAGTGGAAAAGGGGCCGGACGGGCAAGTGGGGTTCACAGCCAATCTGTTTTCGGGGCGGTCTTTTTGTTTCTTGTCATTTGTTCATAATAACTGTGTTATACTAATTGAACAATTTTGTCTCG
>WBZZ01002782.1:30000-45000 GCA_019918135.1 Paulinella micropora
GGACGCACCGGTTGCCGGCCGTTTCTGTAACTGGAGACATTGCGAAGCTTCAACGAAAGTTTGTCAGTTATCAATAAAATCAAAAGATATTATTTGATGCAAGCCGGGGTCTATATCCACTCAATCCAAGCACTCTGGGAATAACCTAATCTTCCTCCTCTGCAAAAGAGAGGAAACCAGTATGGTGTGAAAATGTAGGAGACTGTCAGAGCGGCCGCAAGCAACAAAAAGGAAACAGAGAGCCATTTCCCAATGTCCGTCCTAGTGTCGGCCGGCCCGTACATTACATAGTGGCATCAAGTGTTGTCCGGCTTGTCGTTACTTGACTCTTATGCTTGGTCTGCCCCTCTCCAGTTGAGGTACGACTAAATGTCAGAGTAGCTGTTCCGGTTACATCTGGAGCCACTAACAAAAATTGAACGGGGTTTTGCTTTTGCTTTTCGTGAGGTTCACGAAAAGCTCAAGTTCTCACGTTTTTCTTGCCTTGTTTTTCTTGAGGTTTTGACACCTCGGAATTTCCGACAGAAAAGGGTGTTGACCTTTTTCAAGTTTTGCTTTAGACAGTTGAGCTCTCCTTAGGGGGAGAGGGATAGAAACAGATTGTGTGTGAGGTGTAGGAGCACGCACATTTGTTTTGTATTCGGTTGGAGGAAACAGGTGTCACCAGCATAACTCATAAGCTGTGTGTGGAGCAGTTGTGTGTGTGTGCTGTGTGTGTCATTTGTTGCTTTCTCACATCTCTCTTCTCTTTCTCATTTCGATTGGTGGTTCAGATTGCAGAAGCTGTGGGCATGGGGACCCACTACTGGACGCCTGAGAGGCTGGATGCGTCCAGATTGATGGCATCAACGGAGGGAATGGTCGATCTCAATATAGCGAGGTTGGGACAAGTCCAAGCTGAAGCCTGGGGCACCACTGCCATGGCTGGAGACCTTTCTCGTGACTTTGTCAAACGTCACGGACAGCCTGTGTACGACTTGGTTGGCTGTTGGCAGTCTTGGGATGTCTTGGATCAAGGGCATCCAAGATGGACTGAAGTGCAAAAGTTTGCTCAGTTTCACAGTCAGGTTTGGGCCAGAGTGTCACCCACTGTGCACGCAATGGGCAACTTTATTTTTCGGCCCAAGAGTGGTGTTGGGGCTAAAGTGCTCTCAATAGACGACGTTTTCACGCCCATTTTCGACGCAATGGATGGCTTCTGGGACAAGGCAGTCTCAGGGACAAAGCCCACTTGGGCTACAGCGGGATCGTCTGAAAATCTCGTCACGTTGGAACGATTGCTGGTAGTGGATGCCATCGTTTATATGGCCAAAGCTTTTTATCATTTTGCTGTGGCTTGGGATGGCCAGGCAGAACGACGAAAGCTTGCGGTTTCGTCATGGAACCGTAAGATGGAAAAGAACGACGAGGAACGACGTCGTACTATTGAACGTCACCAGAAGGATGTGGACCGCCTTCTGGGTGACCAGAAGGCTTTTGCTCTGGACAATCAGAAGGTTGCAATTCCTAGGCATATCTCTGAGCTTCGTATGTGGCTGACAGAGGTACGTCGGGTCTGTCGTTCAGCTAACATTTATACGCCTGAGGATGTGGCCATAGTGGCTGATAGGTTCTTTCATTGTCAGTCATCGGTGGACAATGAATGGCTTATGCAAAGCGAGGTGTGGGCAGCTTTTTGGGAAAAGCTGCAGTCTACTCGGTTCGACGCCATGTGTGTCGATAGTATTGGTCTGATGCTCGCAGAGAAGATGGGCTACCATGTTTTTGCCTCTAAGTCACAGGAGGTCAGTCAGCTGCAGGCGGAGGTCAAGTGGATGGTGAATAAGAAGCCTGTACTCCACTACATGTTCCAGAGGATAATGGACATGGTGATTATGCTCACACCTGCAGAAGCCTTCAAATTGACGGCTGTGGCATTGTTCGATCTGAACAATCAAGTCTTTATTAAGATGGTGAAAGAGATTCAGACGGACACAGAGGTATGGGAATACCTCCTCAAGGGTACTGGACAGTCTACCCCTGAGGCCAGTCCGGAGATATGGAACGTGGATGAAGACGTGTTGGAGAAAGTCATGCGTCGAGTCCAGAAAACCATCATCGATGAGTGGAAGTGGTCGGGTCCGAGGTCAGGGACTCCCACTCAAGGTAATCAGAACCAGGGGATGGTGCGGGACCATTCGAGCCCGGGGATGAAGTTTATTGGGGCCAGGGGTACTCGCGCAGGGGACCTCAGTTCTATGGTCAGAGACCCCAAGGGGGGCCGGGGCAAGGTCGTCAACGGTTCCAGAGGTCATACTACAACCCCAGGGTGCATAGGCCGTTGTGCATGAAGAAGGCGGGAGCCTTGTGGCTCAAATCGGGAGCCATGTGCAAGAGCAATTGCCAGAATTTTCATCCTGAAGGCTGGGATGACTCGGTGCAGAAGGAAGTCTTGAGGAAGGTACGCTACGACTATCCAGTGGGTCCCTTCCATGGCTTGTTGAATACGAATAAGTATTCGCAGGAGCTCAAGAACCTTCAGGATCGTGATCGGAAGGCATACGATCAGAAGGGATGGACGGATCCTGGTGAGGCACCTTATTTGAAGGGTGAATGGGAAAAGTTCAGGGTATGGAACCCTCTCACTTCAGATGGCGGCGACGCACCGGCGTCTATGGGAAGAGATATCCCGGGCAGGCACGGGAATGAATCCGTGGACCCCTCATGGAATTTACGGGGGTCATCGGATGCGTCCTCAGCAAGGTCGGCTGCTAGTTCTTCGTCGAGCTCGTCGTCTAGTTCGAGCGATCGGTCGGATCGAGGGCACCTTGACAACCGACGTAGTCGTTCAAGGTCAAGAGATCGTCGTAGTGATCGTGAGGTCACTCATGTATCGGGCGGTCGTCATTACGACGAGAGGGATGAAGCCCGAGATCGACGAGGATACGATCGAGGAGGGCATGTTCGTGGCGGATACGACCGAGGACGACGCGATTCACGGAATCGAGATAGGTCACCGGAGCGGAGCCGAGATCGATCTCCACCGCGACGTCGGGGAGGGCGTTCAGATTCACGGGAACGTCCCAACTCAAATCGGAGCCCGCAGTGGGGCGGCAATCAGGGTAGTTCCCTTTTTCCTAATGCAAATGTGTATGGGGGGGGGGGTGCGGGAACTTTTCCCTCATCGCATATGCAGCAGGCGGGAGCAGGTGCTTACTATGCGGGTCCAGCTCCGGGGCAGCAGTTACCAGTAGGCTACGGGCAGCCGATGCAGCAGCAGTTCTACCAGGGGCAGCCACAGCAGCAGGTGGTTGCTTATGGGGGACAGTCTTACATCCCTCCAGCACCAATCTTGCCTGCTCCTGGTATGCCGATGGGAGGCGGTCAGGGGACCGTCGGAGGGCAGATGCCTCCGCAGCAACAAGTCCAGGGTATGGCGTTTGGTATAACGCTAGTGGACATGTTGGTGAATGTGCAGGGCAAAGCATTAATGCAAGTGCGGGGCCAGGGATCCCAGGAGGCAATCCCAGCGCCTGACTCGGAGGTCGGGAGGGAGAATAAGTCGGGTGAGTTGCCTGTCGGCCACGAAGGCGACATGGTTACTCATGACCTGCGATTTGATGATAGGACACGCGTGGTAACGCGGGGAGTCCAGGAAGCTACGGACGCGGTGGCCTTGGAAGGCCAGGATGGACAGAATGAGCAGGTTGAGGACCTTGATAGTCACAGGGACACTCTATGTCCGGTGATGAATAAAGGCACGGACCTTAATGTGGAGTTAGCGTCGGAGGCGCTTGATAGTAAATATTTTGGTGGTTATGAAGCACTTTCAGCGGACGGGTGTGGCCCGGGGAAAGCTGAATTGCCTTTATTATTCACTAAAATTTTTATTGAGGATGTACAGCAGGAATGCATTGTGGGCAATGATACAATGGCATCTCTGAATGTACTCGGGAAGGAATTTATTGAACTATGGAGCAGGGAACCATGGTTTAGACACGGGTTTCGGCCGTGCCGGTTGAGGATCAAGGGAGTGGGAGGCATGACCGGGGTCTCAGGGTCAGTCATGCTTACGTTCCTTTTGAAAGACGGGAAGTCTTTCTCTCATCGGTTTTGGGTCGTCCCAGGCGTTGCTGGTGGTCTCCTGTTGGGGCTGCGGAACCTCAGACGAATGCACGCTCGGATTTATACGGATCTGAACGTGGTGCAGTACGGTGGATCCGAGGTGGCTCCGCGGTACGAGGTAGTACCGTATGAACCTTTACGGCGGGAAGGCCAATGTGCGGTAGCGCACGATTTGGATGTGAGTGTCTCACCAGTCATGCGCGCTGACTGGGGGTGGACAAAGGTGGTGTCCGAGGGCACGGAGCCTTCGGTCACACCCCACATTCAGGAGCCTGTAACAGCCTCGTTCTTCCATGTATGCACAGTAGAGTCGGGGGACTCTGGGGAAGCAAGTGTGGTTGCTGACAATTCTGACGACAAGATACAGGAGACGGAATATGTCATGACCACAACCTTTGGCTGGGCCTACAGGGACCCACGCGACGTGAGGGTCGTGAACGTGGACTGTAGGGATTCCGCAAAGGATGAGGCGGTAGTGGCCGCGATAGACGCGAGGTTGGAACACCTCTACGCAGCAAAAGCGGAATTGTTGCGGGGTACGATTGCGGGCATGGAGGATGCCGGTGATCAGCATGTCTATATAGATGTGCATTCGACCACGACGTCTCATGTGGTTTGGAATGTTACCCAACATAAGCTGCCGGTCAAGCAGCCTAAGCCGATCGTAGAAGCCTTCTTGAAGAGTCACTGGGATGATAATTTGTTTTTCCCTAAGGGAGTCAAGGCCATTAAGGAGGTCTTGAAAAACAGGCTATCGGTGGATGATTTCACTGTAGTCATCCCAGTGGGAACTCGGACGGAAATGTGGTGGCAGGATATAGAGGATCATCTTATTGATGACCCGGTCCCGATCCCACATAGAGGCCATAAGCTGGTCTTGGCTTTACGATTGGGGACGAAGGAGAAGGCGTTGGCTTATGGGGCCATGTTAATGCAACGTGAGATGGCGGATGTGAGAAAGCAAGCCTTCTCTTGGATATCGGGTATATATCACCGCACGCATGCAATGCAATATGCCATTATCATAGATCATGTGGCACAGCTTGCCCAGTGGAGAGGCAAGGAGGAAACTAGGTACCATGGGACGATGGTACGTGAGGATGAGCGGCCTATTCCGATGGAGGATGTGGCGTAGTTATCACGTAAGGCCTCTCATAAGGAGATTGAGGAGGCTAGGATAGCCGCGGAAAAGGCTATTGCGGAGAAATATAGTACTTGGGAAGGTACTATGAAGGAGCGAGATGCCCTCAAGGGTATCTTGGAGAATAATATGGAGGTATTTGGGCCTCTTGAGGCGGGCTCTGTTCGGGGTTACGAGGCTAACTTTGGACGGAAGCTGGGTGAAGACGTGGTGGGTCACAGGAGACCGTCACGTATGAGCTATCACGAGGATCGGATGGCTCGGGAAATCACTCAGGAGCTTTTGGAGAAGGACATCATTGAGGCACGCTTATCGGAGGTGTCTTCACCTGTGCGTATGGCGCCCAAGCCGGATGGGTCCTTACGTATGTGTATCAATTACTATAGGATCAATAAGATTCTGAAGCAGATCGAGACACCGGTACCAGATCTCAGGAAGGGGATCAACCGGCTCAAGCATGCGAAGGTGTATACTACGCTTGATCTTAAGAGCGGGTTTTGGCAAATCCCTCTTAATGAGTCATGTCGGTATCTCACAGCGTTTATGGTCGGAATGACTACATACGTGTGGAAGGTATTACCGATGGGTCTTAAGTGCTCTCCGGGTCTATTTCAGCATGCTATGACTAAGATGCTGGGGAAGGAGTACGACGATGAGGCGACGGTGGTTAGTCTTGGGTCGACGGAGGATTATGCTTTCTGTTACATAGATGATATTATCATTTATTCAGAGAGTATGGAGAAACACGTGGAACACGTGCAGGACGTCTTGCGACGTATAAGCGCGTTTGGATTGCGCTTGAATGCACAGAAATGTGACTTCGCACAAAGAAAGATACAGTACCTGGGATATGAGATCTCAGAGGGTCGGTGTGCGATTGCATATGAAAGAGGAACTATGTAGCGTCTATGCCGATGCCAAAGACTCGGACGGACTTACATTCCTTTATTAAGTCCGTCCGAGTCTATCGCTGGCTCAGTATTATGGTGAATTCATTCCGGGGTTTGCGGAAAGAGTAGCGGTGGTCAGGAAATTCCTGAAGCAAGGGGTCGGGGACGACCCATGGCCGGAGGAAGTCACG
This sequence comes from Paulinella micropora, assembly GCA_019918135.1. Lineage (NCBI taxonomy): Eukaryota > Cercozoa > Imbricatea > Euglyphida > Paulinellidae > Paulinella > Paulinella micropora. The sequence goes on from WBZZ01002782.1 coordinate 36,327, forward strand.
AGAGTGATAGCGGAGCTCAAGGATGAGATCGCTAAAGACCCAAGGCAGGGAGGTCGAGTTCTTATGTTACCTGACTGGAAGGAACAGTTCGTGCTCGACACTGACGCGTCTTCGTACGCGGTAGGAGCGGTGCTTCAACAGATGGACAAGTCCATTGGGCAGTTGCGGCCCGTTATGTTCATCAGCCGGCAGCTGATACCGGCGGAAAAGGAATACTGCACAAGGCAGCGGGAAGCACTCGCTATAGTGTGGGCTTTCCAGAGGTTGCGGGAATACCTGTGGGGTACTCCTAACATTTTGGTTAGAACGGACCATCATAACCTGCTATGGCTCATGTCTGGAGATCATACAGGTAGGTTGGCCAGGTGGCAGTTGGAATTGGCGGAGTATGACTTCACCATTCATTACATCAAGCGCAAAAGGAATGTTGTCCCTGATTTTTGTTCTCGGTATGAGGACAAGAGTGGACAGAAGAATAAGGCCGTTGATGATTTACAGCGACGTAATACGGTCAAGGAGGTGCGAATGGCACAGTTTGAATTTCGAACGCCGGGGGCGGTGTTCGCAATCATGGGTCATGATGTGGATCTACATGATTGGGAGGAACAGGGAGCGGAAGACACCAAGTTGCCATCGGGCTTTGGTATCATCCGTTCACGCATAATAACAATCAACGTGACACGCGCAGCGAGGAAGTGTCTGCGTTGGAAGCAGTCGAGGTAGCGGCACGAGACAAATGTGCATGCTGTTACTCGCCGATCGCGAGAGGCGTGTGAGGATATCCTATGGGCGGAAGCAAGGACCGCGGATAGGAAAGAGGGGGAGGATGTTATGGAAGGAAGGCAGGGTGCCTTTAACGCGGTCTTGTTACCGAAGGGCCCGATGTGCCTTAACTTGGAGGATGAAGAAAAAGTTAAGGAGGAACATCTTTTTCAGTTACCGGAGGCACATCCGGAAAAGGTTCGATTCCAGTTGGAAACTGACACGGCAGTCAGACTGGCGTCGGTGGAAACCTTTCGGACTTTCACAAAGGAAAGTACGGAGTATAAGGAGTTGAGAGAACATCTGCTCAATCCACAGGCAAGGCCCGAGGACATTGACATAAGGAAACTCAAGCGGTGCTTGGTACTAAAGGATGGACTCCTTTGGTATATGGGAAAAGATGGCGTATATACCAATGAGGAGGATCGATGGTTGTTATGGGTTCCGCAGGAACTCAGAACGTCTTTGTTAATTGCGGCGCATCATTGTCCTATGCAGAGCCACCCGGGGGTGGAAAGGATGACGTGGTCGTTAAGGAGACGTTTTTGGTGGAATAACCTGGGAGAACGGGTTAAGGAGTTTGTGAAGGGTTGTCCTCATTGTCAGATGGCCAAGTTGCCATATAGGCCGAAGATGGGGCTTAAGGGTGAATATGATATCACTCTGGATATTTTCGATACCTTGCATATCGATCATGTGGGTCCTTTTCCAGAGGCGGGAACGGAAAAATTCAAATATCTCTTAACGGTTATTGATCGAACTTCCAATTATGTCATTACTGTCCCTGTTACGGATGTGACAGCGGAAGTGACAGCGGCGGCGCTGATTGATCAGGTATTCGGCCGTATTGGGATACCGAGAAGGATTATTTCGGATAGAGGAACGAGTTTCGCGAATGAGGTTTCGCAAAGGATTGCCAAGTTCTTTGGGTTCGATTGGCAGTATGTGACTGCTTTTAACCCAATCGCGAATGGTAAGATTGAACGCGTTCACAGGACGTTGAAAGCAGCGTTGAAGACTTATTGTAAGAACAGCCAGCTTAACTGGGTATATGTGGTACCTATGTTCACGTTTGCTGTCAACAATTTAGCTTCGGCGTCGTTAGGCGGACACGCGCGGGGTGTCAGTCCGCATCAGGTGGTCTATGGACGGGCGTTAAACACGCCGACGGAACTGTTGTTTCCGCCTGATAAGTGGGAACCGTGTGAACTGTTAGGAGTTCGCTTACGAGCGATCGCGGAAGCACGGAGTGCGATTGAGAAGTGTCGGGAGACGCTGAGAGAGGTTCAGCGGGAACAGGAAATGGGCAAGTACTCTCATGTGGAGTACAAGGAAGGTGATACAGTGTTGCTGTATGTACCGACGGTACCGAAAGGGGTATCGATCAAGTTTTACAATAAGTGGCATGGGCCATTTAAGATAGTACGTCAGACGGGTGCGTACAATTACAAGATTGCACCTACGGGGGCACGTGGAAGGGAACAGATTGTTCATGTTCGTCGGTTGGCGAAGTTCAGTCCTTATTTGCTGGAGGACGAGAATGAGGAACAAGCGCTGAGGCGTATTGCACCAGCGTTTAGACAGCCGCCAGCATTGCTTACGCGCAAGGAGCGTGAGGAGGCGTTGCGAAAGCAACAGAAGGAAGAAAAGGCTGAGGCCAGGAATGCTGGACAACAGGATCGTTCGGCTTCGGACGTCAAGGTAGACGTCAAAGATGGGAGGGAAATTCCGAAGTCATCGGAAATGTCAGATCGGAAAGGCACGGTATGGAAGAAACCGTGGATAGCCGGTAAGGAAGTGGCTAAGATCGACTGGCAGGTTGATAAGTTCTATCTATGTCGACCGCACGAGGATACGGTCATGGATAAGGACTTTGATTATTTCTTTTTAATGCAGGTTACGTATGTACAGCCTAGAACGCGGGTACGGGCTGCGTTGGAACTTGCTCCGACAATGCACTTTTGGAGGAGCAAGAGTGTTATTGATATGACGCGGGAAAGATCTTTGCGCCAGTATTTCGAGACGGCAAAGATTTGGAGCAGTGGGATGCGTCCATCGAGAAGGACGATGAGGATTTTACACCATGGACGGTGCAAATGATGCCAAGGGTGGTGTTGGATATGCCGTTCGAGTTAACAGAGGAAAGGAGGATTCCGCTTCGTATTTGGGACGAAGTCCAAAGTGCGGGCATATCATTTTTGTTGATAGGTGCACCAAGATGTGAGAAAGAAGTGGCGGCGAGGAAGAGAAGGGCTAAAGAGACGCAGTCGGAAGCAGTAGAGCACAGGGGTCGAGGACGACCTCGGAAACAAGTCAAAACGTGAAGCTACGAAGTCTGATGTCGCTTACGGATCATTGGCTACTTTGATTTTTCTACGGGAAAGGGGAGATCAAGACGGGGCATTTCCTTTAATGCCTGAGGTGAAAGAGCTAGGCTCGGGGGCACGAGTTCTCATGGGAGACTCGCACTGGACGTGGACCAATTATTTTTACTTATTCGACAGCCGGGATGCTTCATGTCATGTATCGGTCGGTCGAGGGCGCCTTCGAATGAGGAGTCAGTCTTTGGCGTGGGGGTCGACCGCTTACATCGGCTTCCCCCAAGGGGGCAAAGGGATTGTCGGCCGGCCCGTACATTACATAGTGGCATCAAGTGTTGTCCGGCTTGTCGTTACTTGACTCTTATGCTTGGTCTGCCCTCTACAGTTGAGGTACGACTAAGTGTCAGAGTAGCTGTTCCGGTTACAGATATGCTATAGTTATCCAGCCGTTGGTGGCGAGAGACCGGGAGCCCGTAGGACTCGGGGTGGCATTGCCACCGGAACCAGACTTATCCGGCGGCCGGGGGCCGGAGATCGAGGGAGATTTTATTTAATAAATTGCTCAAAAGGAACTATAACTACTCCAATTACTAATAATTTCAAGAAAAACTATATCAATACTCAAATTCCCAACCGAGACGTTTCCGCATAACTACCCGCCAACTTATGCTCAAAAGGAATTGAACTCTATCTCTAATCCAATTACTAATAACTTCAAGAAGAACTGACTTTTTCACGAGGAACGATACCACTGCTCCGATTCATGAGCGACCATATCCGCGTACTCCAGTACCTAACCTGAACGCTACTTCGTAACCAACTTATCAAGGAACCGACAATCTGTAACGCAATACGATACAATTTAATGAAATATATCCTACTTCTTACTTTTTTACCAGTATTTTCTCGCCACAAGTGCACTGGAAAATTTCCCTCTTTACTCTGGCAAATCCTTTTTTGCCCATATCAACTCATAATTTTCCTCACTGGCTGTGCTATTTTTCTTTTCCAATCTAGCACACTTACGTTCTCCAGAACACAGCCTAAACCATCCCAACCTAAACCATCTCCCCACCACAGACAAATTCCTTCAGAATCCTTTGTCTTGAGCACAGCTCAAAGCCCTTCGTCGTGAGCACAGCTCACGAGCCCTGGACGACCATACATAAACTTACCTTGCCCTTTAACTGACCCTCGCACTTAAATCAAACCAAACCTTGCACTTACTTCAACTTTGGCAAAGGGGTGAGCACGGTCACTCGCGGTCTGGTAAACCCCTGTTAATAAACAACTATTCTAGAAAGTTACGCATGCATCCTTGTCCCTTCTAAGGGTTCGGGATTCGACACGCCTATGGCTACATAGGCCGCCTACTATGAGGTTTCATAGCAGAGAATGCCCTGGAGCTCTACTACAACCCACGGGAGTTCAACTGCTGCGACGACCTACCCTGGCCCTTTGGATGTGTGTGTGTGTGTGGACGTGTGGGTCGGAATGTGTCCAGGTACATGCAAGATTTAGACCCACGGCGGAACTCCTCTTCTCCTCCTGGTTTTTATGCCTCTCGAGGGACCCCCCTGCGCGCTTTGTTTCGTTGTCAGGGGAGAGATGATACCCGTGCAGCTGCCCCTTGCTCCCTATTGGTTGTGTCCGCTTGTCCAGGCCCTTTTGGATCCAATCATCTGCTCCTTCTGCGTTCCTATCGTGTCGGGTCCTGAAGCAAGATTACCCTGCCTGTGTCGTTAGCAACCAAGCAACCCACCAATATGCTCCCCCCTGCTTTCTCGTATGTTCCACTACACGGTCTTTCTTTTTGCCGCTCCATACCCGCGTGTTGTTCTTTGGATGGGCCCTTCTTCTTTTCTCGTGACTGCACTCTTGGCCATTTGTGGTTCCCGTGTCCTGTCCTGGAGCTCGATCACCCTTCCTACGTCGCCAGCAACCAAGCAACCAACCAACACGTTTTCCCCCCCCTACTTTCTCGTGTGTTCTACTACATGATCTTTTTTACCGCTCCATACCTGCATGCGTCGATCCTTGGATGAGCACTTCTTTTTTCTCCCACCTGTGCTCGTGGCAAGTACGTTCTCTGCAGTACCCCCAAGTCCACAAAGCACCCTGAGAACGCTCTTACTTTTGCGCTAGCCTTTATTTAACTACTTTGGCACTGTGGTTAGAATGATTCAGTCGTCTACCACCCCCCTACTCTGGCCCTATTCACCTTACTTACCTTAACTACCCTTGCACTGATCCTCCCAGTCCCCCATGTGGACCTTCTTTGATCGAATCTAGCCCTGCTACCTGTACCTCCCGATCGCTCATTGCACTATAAGCTTGGTCCCAACGATAGCACTGTCCGCGCCTCTGGCTATATTACTCTTTACCCTACCCAGCCCTATCTAACCTTACGGTCCACATACTTACCTTAAGCTATACTCTCTGTTCAACCCGCCCTGCAGGCTCCCGGCCTAACTAGCCGGGGGAAATAATAAATTGCTCAAAAGGAACTATAACTCTACTCCAATTACTAATAATTTCAAGAAAAACTATATCAATACTCAATAATAATAACAATAATAATGATGCTAAGCATGAGAAAAAGAATAACTAACAATAACAATAACAGTAAATGGGGTACCCTGTAGCGACCACCGCAGTGCAGGCAGGGGCGTGCGAGGTAACATTTGCTACTGTGCTTGTTCTTGAACAAGGTTCTTGTTCTTGTTCTTGTTCTTGTTCTTGTTCTTGTTCTTGTTCTTGTATGTCGTTCTTGTTCTTGTTCTTGTATGTCGTTCTTGTTCTTGTTCTTGTTCTTGTTCTTGTTCTTGCTATTGTTCTTGTTATTTATTATTTGTTATTGTTCTTCTTATTGTTATTGTTATTGCTATTGCTATTGTCACTATTATTGTTGTTGTTGTTGTGTGATTGTTATTGTTATTGTCATTGTTACGCACAATTTTGACTGGGTAGTTGGTAGCCTGTATGTATGTATGTATGTAATGTATGTATATGTATGTATGTATGTATGTATGTATGTATGTATGTAGGTATGAAACTTACTATCTATGTATGCATGTATGCATGTATGTATGTATGTATGTATGTATGTATGTATGTATGCATGCATGCATGTATGTATGAATGAATGTATGTGTGTATGTATGAATGAATGTATGTGTGTATGTAAGTATGAATGTATGTATGTATGTATGAATGCATGTATGTATGCATGTATGTACCAGCCTGTCTCTCGCATCCCATCGCAGCACAGTCGAGTCGATCACGCGCGCGTCGGCGTACTGTTCAGTGAGCAGGAGATTGCTGCCCGTCTGGACCACATCCGAGGGCAGTCTCGGGGGACTCCCGTTGCGAATGTCCCCATCGCCCCTAGAGACGCCACACACAACCTGAGAGGAATAGCTCAAATGTCCCCATCTCCCCTAGATACGCACATAAATCTCAGGCGAATAGCTCAAATGTCCCCATCTCCCCTAGGGACGCACATACAAGCTGAGGCAAACAGCTCAAATGTCCCCATCTTCCCTAGATACGCCACATACAGTCTGAGGCAAATAGCTCAAATCCCCCATAGGGACGCCCATACAATCTGCGAGGAATAGCTCAAATCGAGATGAGCTCTAGGATATATCGCCTGCCCGTATGCATGCATGCATACATGCATGCATATATGCATGTATATATGCATACATACATACATACATACATACATACATGCATACCACACTTGCGTGGTATTCTGTCTCGGGTTTCGTAAGTCCAGTTCATAGCCGTCTTCCCACTGGTCGTAGACGATGATGGTCTTGCTGTGCAGGATCGAGATGGCGGTCGCTGTGTTCAGGGCTGACCAAGGCAGCAAGCAAAACAGACGTAGGTGGCAGTGGTAGTGATGGAGATTTAGTGATGGTCGTGGTAAGCGCTGTACCAACATGCAGCAAACCTGTGCTGTGTATACATACATACATACATACATACATTACATACATACATACATACATACATACATACATACATACATACATGCATGCATGCATGCATGCATGCTGCATGCATGCATACATGCATACATACAGACATACATACATACATGCATACGTACGTACAGACATAGATACCAACTCCAGTTGCGATTGTAGCAGCCGAGCCAGGCTCCGTGACCGCAGTAAAATCCTTAAGCAACGAGTCGGCAGGCAGCAGGATGAAATACTTGTCGATGAACTCGTAGGGCCCTAGGCCAAAACATATATACAGAAGGTGTATATGACGTACGTGCATACGTACGTACGTATGTACGTACGTACGTACGTATGTACATACGTACATACATACATACATACATATGTTGTTACATAGATACATACATAATGTACATACATACATACATACATACATACACACACAAAACGTGTCACCTGTAATATTACTCGAAATGGTCGCATGCACCGCCGTCCAGAGGAAAAACAGAAGTGATACCATTTTCGCGAAACGCGGAACAGCCTACTGTTGACACTACAAACAAATAACCCAATGCATGATTTTTTTTTCATGCATTCAAAAATTTCCACTGGATACACAACGTATGCTTTCTTGACTCACACGTTCATTCTTGAATCCCAAGTTAGCAAGCGCACAATCTATGATTCTCATGAATCTTGAATTCCAAGTCGGTGACAAATGAACGCTTTTCTCATGTCTCTCACATTTATTCTTGCATTCTTGAATTTTGATTCTTGAATTCTTGAATTCCAAGTCGCTGAAAGGAGGTGTCAAACCTCAGCCTGTGCATGGTTTTTTTTTTTTTTTTTTTTTTTTAATGCGCTCAAAAATGTCCAACTGGAATATAATCTGCGAGTAGACCCAAATGTACACTTGACATCGATTCTTGCATGCAAATATTTCCATACTTTGTGTACAGTAGGGTGCTTTGAGTACCTTCGTGTCGATGCATTATGACGCATCAGGGTGGTCTCAAAAAGATCGCGCAGCATGGACGGTCAAGGATGTCAGATCTTTGTTTTGACCCACACCTTCTTTTAGATATTGGTTTCCGTTTTTCCATACCTCGGCCCGAAAATGATCATTCGACAACATTTTGGTCACGTGGTCTTTATCGTTTTTTTTCGTCTTTGACTTAGCCATTGTGTACATTTGTAGCCATTGTGTAGCATTCTGTCACCAAACGGGTGGATGGGAAATTTTCAAGAGTGAACAGACCCGTCGGGAGCAGAAAAAATCCCAGAGTAATTACAACCATCAACTTGTACAAAACTGTAACAGGAAAGGATAGGATCTGGAAGAGTGCAAAAACATGCATGCACGCACCGTGCATGCATGCATGCATGCAAGCATGTTGGAAACATCCTCATGAGCTTTCACAGAATTGGTGACCTGGATCTCTCAGGTACTGAAGATCTTACTGAATCCGGAGACACAGGCTTGGCAACCTGGCAAGGGGGATCCTGCTGCTAGTATAGCCAGTACTGGCTTAGGCCTAGGCCAGGCTGTAGGCGATGTGTCTTCCTGCTTCGAACCGCGGAGTTGTCTACAGACTGGGGTACCGCGCCGGCCGGTAT
>WBZZ01002783.1:7500-12500 GCA_019918135.1 Paulinella micropora
CCGGGCTAGGTCCCTTCGGGGTTTAGGCCTCATACAATGTCATCATTGTAGCTTGCGCAAGCTTACGGTGCTCAAAACACTTGGACTAACGGCTCCTTTTCTTTCTCTTCTTCCTTATCCTCCCGACTCTCCATTCCTAGATTGCCTTTTTCTTCAACGTCCTTCCTCCTCTTCTTTTTTCCAGAACACAGTCTACCCGTGATATTCCCATCCCGGACACATGCACAGTACACAAATTACTGTTTGATGTAAAATTGCGTTCCTTTGCAAGGACTACATTCCTTTGCGACATCTCATCTATCTATCTATCTATCTATCTATCTATCTATCTATCTATCTATCTATCTATCTATCTATCTATCTATCTATCTATCTATCTATCTATCTCCTTGGTTGACGAATCAGAAGCTCCTTTTTTCTGACATTAGTCGATATCTCATCAGTTGATCTCATCACTTACTCCACGAAGTGAACCAAGGCCACTTGAGGTGTCACTGACCCTCCCTTGGGCTTGATTTTTTGAAATGGGTGCCATCTGTCGACAGACAGAATTAGGGGATGGTGTGGGTGTGCTGGGCCCGTGGTGGGGTGCCTTATGTGTGCCTAGCCATACGCCTATAAGTCACATGCCGAAATAGCGACGGGAAGCACAATCCTGTTCCCTCAGGGTGCCCTTTCTCGCTTGTTGAGCCCGGAATAAAACCCACAGTGCTCTGTCGGTTTATACTAGACTGTCGAACAGTCTCGAAACTCCATCTGCTTACTGGGCCCTCTGTAATGGAGGTGGGAGCTCGTTCTGCAAGGGGCGCTTATGGAACGAGCCCTGGCCCCGCCTGGTACTAGGGAGCTTTGGTATCGCCTGTATCAGTCCCTTCCGTGCAAACATCACGGCTTAGCTGGGCATCGGGTCAATACTTTATTCACAGACTTCCTTGGTTGACGAAATCAGAAGCTCCTTTTTTCTGACATTAGTCGATATCTCATCTATCTATCTATCTATCTATCTATCTATCTATCTATCTATCTATCTATCTATCTATCTATCTATCTATCTATCTATCTATCTATCTATCTATCTATCTTTCTATCTATCTATCTATCTATCTATCTATCTATCTATCTATCTATCTATCTATCTATCTATCTATCTATCTATCTATCTATCTATCTATCTATCTATCTATCTATCTAGCTAGCTAGCTAGCTAGCTAGCTATCTAGCTATCTATCTATCTATCTATATATCTATCTATCTATCTATCTATCTATCTATCTATCTATCTATCTATCTATCTATCTATCTATCTATCTATCTATCTATCTATCTATCTATCTATCTATCTATCTATCTATCTATCTATCTATCTATCTATCTATCTATCTATCTATCTATCTATCTATCTATCTATCTATCTATCTATCTATCTATCTATCTATCTATCTATCTAATCTATCTATCTATCTATCTATCTATCTATCTATCTATCTATCTATCTATCTATCTATCTATCTATCTATCTATCTATCTATCTATCTATCTATCTATCTATCTATCTATCTATCTATCTATCTATCTAGGCGGCAACGATTGCGGCGCGCTACGGACTGCCCATGTGGGTATGTATGTATGTATGTATGTATGTATGTATGTATGTATGTATGTATGTACGTATGTATGATATGTAGGCGTGGCGCTCAGCAGCGCAGAGGCTTCTGTGGTGTCTCCCTTCACCGCTTTGGATAAGTCTTGCCAAGCAGTGGTGCAGGTCATGTGCTAATTTACTATGTATCCATCGTTCTATCTATCTACCTATACTTCGCATTCCACCGCCTTGTACAAGTCTTCCCAAACAGTGGTGCAGGTTATATATCTATTTACCTATCTATTTACCTATCTATTTACCTATCTATCTTCTATCTACCTACGTACCTCAAGGTGCTGCTGGAGGGCCGCTGCGCCCTGTCGGCGGCGTTTTCCTCATACAAGTACATGATCATGTACGGACAGGTCAGCGGCGGTTGCGTTGTGTTATGAGGAAGAGGAGGAGGAGGAGGAGGAGTAGGTACATATACATACGTATACATGTCTCTGCCATTTCTTGTCTTTGCTAAGGTGGAGACCATAAATCAGATGGCAGCGGCGTTCCTGTTCATTTCCTTCACCGAGTGGTGCTGGGTGTTTATGGACGGGGTGTGGGTGGTGGCCATGGCGTTTGCCTTGCCCTTGGCCACCCCCCCCGCGCAGCTAGCTGACTCGCGCCCTACCGCGTCACTGCTGGGGCCTTACACACTCACTTCCTTCCTGGGCATCTTGGCCATCAACTTCGCTTTCCTCTGCATTTCGCTGGGTTTCCTCTTCGATCAGGACTGGTTCGCGTGTCGCAAGTGGACCATCGCGGACAAGTTCGCGGGCCTGTCCGTGGCCAACGCCATCGGCGACAACTACGAGACCAGCGTCATATTCATCATCAGCGGCTGGCAGTACGTGGCTTCGGCGATGGCATTCAACTTCGGCGGCAAGCACCGCTCGGCCTGGCTCGCCAACCACCGCTTCGTCCTCCTTGTCGTGATGTTCGCCCTCATGCACGTCGTCATCACGCTGGTTCCTGGCCATCTCTCTTGCGTGTTCCGAGTCAACTGCGACAACGAGAACGTGGTGCCCTTCATCATCAGCATGGGCAAGCTGCCTATCCAGAACCGCTGGAATACCACCGTCATGCCCGTGCCCTTTCGCTGGCTGCTGCTGCTGCTGATCGTAGTCAACACCGCGCTGGTCATGCTTTGGGAGCGCGTAGTGATCTATGGCGGCGTCGGCGACTGGTTCCGGCAGAGCCATCCCCGCAAGCGCTTCCTCAAGCTCTAAACCTTAGAGTTAGGGTTAGGGTTGGGGTCAGCGCTTTCACAGGCTGTAACCTCCTGCCCTAGCCCGCGCGGCCGGAAACTTGTCTCGAGCAAACGCCGCGGAAACGAAATGAAGCGAGAAATGCAACGTTTAATGTTTATTATCACTGACGACGTTCACATGGCACAATTTTCCAACTTTGATCGCATCGTTCTCCATCAACCAGGTTAATATTGCTATAACTGCTCAGCCATGGCTTGAAAGCTCAGGGGAGCTGTCGAATCGCGTGCTCTGCATTTTCATATCTCAAATTTTGGTCAAGAAAAATGATTTCCAAAAATTGGGTAATTTTTCAACTTGAACGTAGTCAGGCAGTAATAACTTCGAAGATTTTGTTGTCGGGTCTTGTCATTTGGCTTGGACTGTCAGATTTATGGCGCGATTTTGTGGTCTTAGTAACACATAAGTATATAATTATGTTACTACTAACTACTAATGTGTACACTTGAGGTACACACTGGTAGTAATTCCTACATTTAAAAAAATGCAAACACTGTTTCAATAAAATACTTGCCACTTGTAAGAATTTGTAGGAGGCTGAAGAGAAAAAATGGAAGTGGTATCAAAGAGATACAAAGAGGTAATATATAAATATATAAAAATAAATATATAAATAAATAGATATTATTAAAAAAAAAATTAAAAAAAAAAGAAAAAAAAGAAGCGTAACAAACTTGAGGGGGGATTAAAAAAAAATACTGAATAAAAAAATTTATATATATATATATACATATATATACTGCTAGCGATATTCAAGTGCTACTAGAAAGGAAATTGCTTTTTCGGCTTTGTGTCACTTTTTCTGTTTTGGGTCACTTTTTCGTTTTTGTATCAAAATTTTGAATTTTTGAAATTGACTGCTATATGCGTCCGCAAAAATGACGTAAATTTAGCGAAATGTTACAGTTAAATTTGAAAATTAAAAATTTTGATATAGAAACGAAAAAGTGACCCAAAATTGAAAAAGTGACTCACAAAATCGAAAAAATCATTCTTTGTTGACACTTGAATGTCGCTAGCGTCACCTCTTTACCACTTCCCATCTCTTACTCTTCCCACTTATCCATACTAGTGGCAAGTATTCTCTTATTAAAAGTTGATAAGTGAAAAAAAAGCAAAAAGACAGTCTCCGAGGCTCTCTTTTTGCTCCCCCCCCCCACTTTTTTTTTTTTTTTTCAAAGTTTACGCTTCATTTTTATCTCTTTTGTATCCGGCCTTTTTATTAATATAACTTTCCTTCTTACACTTCATCTTCCCTCTTAATGAGAGTCTTACGAGAGGCAAGTTTCTATTAGTTGAAAAAGTGATTGCGTAAAACTTTCAAATATCAGACTGAGCACTTTAACGACCGGTCAAAATTACTACCGTTGACTTTTCACTGTTTTTGACCGGCCCGTTAGATTCTCCTCTGCACGACGTTTCGACTTCACTAACTAGTTTTCGAGATGATTTCATTCAGAAATGACTTCTGTTGGAACTACAATCTTAATTAATAGTTCAGGACCGGCCGTATCAGAGTAACGGTGTCGTTAGAGCCATTACTTACGATCCGGCCAGTCAAGTTACGCGAGCTGGCAGTTGAGCAGGGACGAGAAAAGAGTTCCACAACACCACACTCTGTGTCGTGTTAACTCGGCAGGTCCTTTTAATAATACAATAATAACATATGTAATTAAGCGTAAATTCAAATTCAAAGATAATACTACTATACTCTATCATGTAATTTTCGACGACTGAGAGTGAGAGAAGGTGGATTTCAGCTGGTGCAAGCTGGGGCTGTTCTTGATGTTCTCCAGGATGCTGCTGAAGCCTTTAGCAGTTCGCGAGCTCCTGGGCGAGTCTTGGCCAGGACTGCGTGCATCTGGAGTGGAGCTGAGACTCCAGCGCCGCGACCCGCCCGTGGGGAAGGGCGACAGGGAGGAGGACGCGCCCGTCTCAGCCTTGCGTGTGGGAGTCAGCGGGCTGTCAAGCTCGCCAGCTGAGCCCATGCCCATGCCCACCGACAGCTTGCTGAGGAAGTCGTTCAGACACTCCTCCAGGCGAGCCTTGTGGAACTTGAGCGTGTGGCTGTTGCGCGCTTTGGCCTTCTGCAGCAGCTT
>WBZZ01002783.1:17500-22500 GCA_019918135.1 Paulinella micropora
ACATAACATACATACATATACATGCATGCATATATACATGCATATACGTACGTACGTACGTACTACGTACGTACGTACATACGTACATACATACATACATACATACATACATACATACATACATACATACATACGCACATAAGTACGTACGTACGTACATACATACGTACGTACGTACATACATACATACATACATACATACATACATACATACATGCATACATACGTACATACATACATACATACATACATATACATACATACCTTGAGGAACTTGTCGAACCACATCTGCTGCTCTGCTGCCACAGCGTCCTATACATACATACATACATACATACATACATACATACATACATACACACATATACATATACATATATATATATATATGTATATATATATATATATATTAATATATATATCTGCTGCTCTACTGCCACCGGCTCCTGCAAGCCACAGACAGACAGAAAACATACATACATACATAAATACATACATACATACATGCATACATACATACATACATACATACATACATACATACATACATGCTTGCATGCATCAGCCGAGCACCGCTTGCGCAATCCTTGTCGCTTGATGTGCGTGTTTGTGGTGCGGAGATAATAGATTCTAATAACAATAACAATAATAATAATAATAATAATAATAATAGTGCTTCTCTGTCAATGGCTGATGCATTTCTGCACATGCGCCTCCATCGTCTCACCCGTGAGGGGAGTACGAAGAATTGACGATAAGCTCTAATGACACCCCCGCAAGGGCAGTTCCATTACTTCCAGACGGGCCGGTATGTTCAATGAAAATACTGGTCCAGAAATAGACCGGTATGTTCAATGAAAATACTGGTGGCACCGACGGGAATCGAACTGGCGACAGGGCCCAGATGGTAGAACTTGACCACTGGGCTATCACGGTGTCCATAATAATAATAATAATAATAATAATAATAATAATAATAACAACAGTAAGTAACAATAATAATAATAATAATAATAATAATAATAATAATAATAATAATAATAGTGTATCTCCTGCCAATTGCTGAGCCAAAAGGCCATGTGCATCCAGTCCTCCATTCCATAAGGAAAGTCTCCACACCAATCGGTGGAATAAAGGAAGTGACGGCATAGAACATTACTCTAGGAGCTTTATACCAATCAGCCCATGGAAAGGACCGATGGCCTATGTACTCCCTAATAATAATAATAATAATAATAATAATAATAATAATAATAATAATAATAATAATAATAATAATAATAGTGCTTCTCTGTCAATGGCTGATGCATTTCTGCACATGCGCCTCCATCGTCTCACCCGTGAGGGGAGTACGAAGAATTGACGATAAGCTCTAATGACACCCCCGCAAGGGCAGTTCCAACACTTCCAGACGGGCCGGTATGTTCAATGAAAATACTGGTCCAGAAATAGACCGGTATGTTCAATGAAAATACTGGTGGCACCGACGGGAATCGAACTGGCGACAGGGCCCAGATGGTAGAACTTGACCACTGGGCTATCACGGTGTCCATAATAATAATAATAATAATAATAATAATAATAATAATAATAGTGCTTCTCTGTCAATAGCTGATGCATTTCTGCACATGCGCCTCCATCGTCTCACCCGTGAGGGGAGTACGAAGAATTGACGATAGGCTCTACTGACACCCCCGCAAGGGCAGTTCCAACACTTCCAGACGGACCGGTATGTTCACTGAAAATATTGGTCCAGACGGACCGGTATGTTCAATGAAAATACTGGTGGCACCAACGGGAATCGAACTGGCGACAGGGCCCAGATGGTAGAACTTGACCACTGGGCTATCACGGTGTCAATAATAATAATAATAATAATAATAATAATAATAATAATAATAATAGATAGATAGATAGATAGATTAATAATAATAATAATAATAATAACAATAATAATAATAATAATAATAATAATAATAATAATAATACTAATAATAGATAGATAGATAGATAGATAGATAGATAGATAGTTTTACCTGCAGCGGGGGGAGGCGCTCGGCCAAGCTGCGCGCAGACTGTGAAGCCACCGCCTGCATAGCATACATGCAGATATACAATACATACATACATACATACATACATACACACATACATGCATGCATGCATGCATGCATGCATACATACATACATACATACATACATACATACATAAATACATACATACATACATACATACATACATACATACATACATACATACATAACCTGCATGCATGCATACATACATTACATACATTACATAGATTACATACATTACATACATTAATACATACATTAATACATACATACATACATACGTACGTACGTACGTACGTACGTACGTCCGTCCGTACGTGCGTCCGTCCGTCCGTACGTACATCCGTACGTACGTACATACGTACACGTACGTACGTACATGTACGTACACGTACGTACGTACACACATACATACATACATACATACATACATACATACATACATACATACATGCATACATGCATGCATGCATGCATGCATACATACATACATACATACATACATACATACATACACATACCTCCTTGACGAGTCGCTCCAGCTCCACGGGCGCCTGCAGCGAGGCGTGGCTAAGCACAAGTAGGTAGGTAGCTAGGTAAGGAAGGAAGGGGGAAGGGAGGGAGGGCGGGAGGTAGGTAGGTACCTAGGAAGATAGGTAGGTTGGTAGGTTGGTAGTTAAGATTGGTAGATAGGTAGGTAGATAGATAGGTAGATAGGTAGGTGGATAGGTAGGTCGATAGATGGATAGCTAGCAATGAATGTTCAGTTGGTGTAGAGCAAGCGCGAGAGTGTGGTCTGTGGTGGGCAGAGCGGGGTGGGAGGGCTACATGTATATATATATATATATATGTATGTATGTACGTACGTACGTATGTATGTATGTATGTATGTATGTATGTATGTATGTATGTATGTAAACTTATGTACGTACGTATGTATGTACGTATGTATGCATGCATGCATGTGTACATGAGTCGTTCGAAGGTGTGGTGTGCGGTTTGGCTGTTGCTGGAGGCCAGGTCTGTGCCGTTGGCTGTTGGGCTGCTGCATACAGACAGACAGA
This sequence comes from Paulinella micropora, assembly GCA_019918135.1. Classification (NCBI taxonomy): domain Eukaryota; phylum Cercozoa; class Imbricatea; order Euglyphida; family Paulinellidae; genus Paulinella; species Paulinella micropora. The sequence goes on from WBZZ01002783.1 coordinate 20,641, forward strand.
TATACATACATATATACATATGTCCATACATATATACATACATACATACATACATACATACATAAATACATACATACATACATACATGCATACATGCATACATACATACATACATACATAAATACATACATACATACATACATACATACATACATACATAGATACATATATACATACATGCATGCATACATGCATGCATACATACATACATACATACATACATACATACATACATACATACATACATGCATACATGTACATGCATACATACGTGCTGTGAGGAGAGCGGCGCTGCGGAGGACGGCTCGACGCGGTGGGCTGAGAATGGCGACGACGCTCTACACACACAGACAAAGACAAATAGTTTAGTCAGGTAGGTAGGGAGATAGGTGGATTGGTAGACAGACAAAAACAAAGACAGATTGTTGGAAAGGCAGGCAGGTAGGTGGTAGGTGTTTGCGTGTGTGTGTGTTGTGTGTGTGTGTGTGTGTGTGTGGGGAGGGGGGGGGGGGGGGGGCGGCTTTACCCTGTAGTTATGGTCGCGGTGGCGGGCGGCTGGCTTTTTAGGCAGGGTAGACAGGTAGATAAGTAGCTAGGTGTGTGGATTTAACCTGTATTTGTGGTCGTGGTGGCGGGTGTTTGTGGTGGGGTGGCGGGTGGCTGGAAAGTTAGGTAGGTAGATAAGTAGCTAGGTGGGTGGATTTACCTGTATTTGTGGTCGCGGTGGCGGGTGGCTGGAAAGTTAGGCAGGTAGGTAGGTAGATAGGTAGATAGGGGTGTGAATTTACCCTGTGTGGTCGGGGTGGCAAGTGGCTGGAAAGTTAGACAAGTAGGTGGGTAGATAGGTAGCTAGGTCTGTGGATTTACTATGTGTTACGGTCGCGGTGGCGGGCGGCTGGCGAGTTAGACAGGTAGGCAGATGGGTAGGTGGTGGACTTACCCTGTGTTTGTGGTCTGGGAGGCGGGTGGCTGGCGGGCGGCTGCGGCAGGTGAGAAGGCGGCTGGTCGGGCAGGGGCGGCGCTCCACCGCCCTGCTCGCTCTGCGCGATGGGCACGCGCTTGTGCAGCTTGCGCCGGCCTTTGCTGTGGAAGCGCTCGTCGCACTCGCCGCACAGGAGCTGCTCGCAATCGGGACAGTTCAGACTGGCCTGCTCTTGCTCGCACTCGGCACAGGTAGCAGCCCAGGACGTGCTGGCCACAGGCGGCGGCAGAGAAGCGTCCAGGAAGGAGGTGCTGCGGCTATCGGGCGGTGGCGGCGGCGGCGCGCCGTCCAGCTCGCTCTCCTCCGTCTCCTTGCCGGTGGGAGGTCGGGCCGTGGGCAGCGCGTGCGAAGAGGACGGCACGGGCTCTTCAGTGGGAGGAGGCCCCACGTCTGAGCCCGAGCTTGTGGAGTCGTCGATAGAAGCTGCCTTGGCCTGTTCTTCGCGCTGCTGCTGTTGCTGCTGCAGCAGCTGCAACTCCTGTTCCTGTCTTGGCGTGATGCGTGGAGGAGGTTTATGCGGTGTGCGGCGCGCCGAGGAGGGAGAGCGCTTGCCCGCAGCAGACAGACCAGATTTGCCCTGGTCCTTTGGCGGGGAGTGTATCGGGGGCCGGCGCTTGCCGTGCGAAGGTGTGCGGGCCGGCGGGGGCGGCGGCAGCGAAGGGGTTTCGTCAACCCGCTCTTGTGTCTCTTCTTCTGGAGGGGGCGGCGGGGGCTCCTCTTCATCCTCCGCGCTGGCCGCGGTGGGTTGACTTGGTGGCGCGAACGGCTGTTCGTTGGCTGTGATGGCGCGCCTGGCCGGCTGCTGCAGCTGCTTCAGCTTGTCTGTCTTGCTGCCTGCCTGCTGTTGCTCGATTGCTGCAGCAGCTTCCATGGCACGG
>WBZZ01002783.1:37500-42500 GCA_019918135.1 Paulinella micropora
TAAAGTCTAGATCTGTTTTGTCTACTCTTTTTTGTCGGATAGCGGTGCATTTGCCCTACACCTTGGTAGTGGTTGTCGTGCTGCGGCTCGTTGGTCGATAGTATATATGCCCAGTTGCTGTCTGATCGGCGCAGTACTAGTATGAGCCCGGGGGCGGGCTTGGCCGCTAGTAGTCGCAGGGATCGAAAGCTCGGCTAAGGGACTGTTTCTTGGTGCAAGGGCTTTGGCAAAACTCAGTCGTCTCGCAGCATTCTTTTCTGCTGGAAATCAGAGGCTCGAAATGGAGGGCAGCGAGGTTGGTGGTCGTGTTTGTTTGCTGTTCGACCTGGGACACAGCATGTTTTGAGCCAGAACGATAGTCTAGGTGCCTCTTGATGTCTGTACGCCATGACTATGCAATTTCCTGGCTTGCCTGTGTTTTTTTCGAGGCTGTATCACAACCTGCTTGGTCTGTTGTTTGCGACTGACTGACCACCTTTCTCCTTGCGCTGTCTGCGTGCATTTCCCCACGTCCCACAGCATGCCATGCAACTACCCAGATCTAGCACAATAGCTTGCCCTAAGATTGATGGCAACACGGCCCTACACCTTGGTAGAGATGCACAGCTTCTCTGCTGCTGAGTTCTGCATGTTGAATAGACAGTGCAAGCTTGCGTCCTTCCCCGTGCAACCACGCACGCACAAACGTGTCAGATCGATAGAATAGACCCAGGAGACGTGTCTTGTCATGTACCTTGCGCCGGTTAGAGCTCCTCAGCACAGAAAGCAGCCCAAACTTGCACTCCAGATTTCTAGCCAGTAGACGCTTGGGCCAGTATCATACGTGATTGTCTTCCACACCCCCTCTAGACCACATCTCACGACATGTTTTCAAAGCCTGTACTTGGGCCATGCAATTGGTACCTTTCCAGCTCCATCGGTTAGCTTTCTGGGGAGGGCCAGACGCGCTTCTAGACTATGGTGGGGTGCTGGACTTTCAAATTCATCCTCTTTACTCACTATTTTTGTCACACACGTGCGCTACGCACAAACTAAATGCATGTTCTTTCATCCAGCAAAACGGCAGACTGGCATATCATATTTGCAGCCCCCGCGGTGGATGTCTTTATGCATGTGTGCATGTGTGTATGTTCATGTATTTGTGCGTGCATGAATGTATGTATCTATGCACGTATGCGTACGTATGTATGCATGCGTATGTATGTGTATTTCTGTGTATGCATGAGGGCGACTCATGAATGCATGTGTACATTGTATGTGTTATATGTGTTTGTACGTATGTATGCATGCATGTGTTCATGCTTGCATGCATGCATGCATGTATGTATGCTTGCAGTGAATGTAATATTGTATGTGTATGTAATTGTAAGTTTGTATGAATATATTTATGAGGCGCCTCCTTTATAAATATATGTCACTGTGGATAAACCTGTATTCATCACATGAACATGTGAATGTTTGGCGTAATGAGTCTGAAGCTACGCCTGAATATTGTATTCAATAAAAATTGTCACATGGTGACTTTTGAATTTCTGCGCTAGTATTGAAATTTTATCGAGAAGAATCTATGGCGGCCAGTTCAGTAAAACCTACAGAAGTATAATCGTCAAAATTTTAAAAAAGTTTTTTGATTAGGCAGCACCGGATAATACAGTATTATAAATACTAATTTTTAAAAATCGATCTACTTATCGATATTGGTAATAATTTCAATACAGCCTCGCCGCACATGGTATTAATACCGATAGCTACGATCAAATAGGATTATTAAAAGAACCTATCAACCTATGATCAATGATTCCATATCAAATATTACAGACACTATACGTTAGCTGTATAAAGTACGCTGTGGCCACGCTTGACCTTTGACACAAATGTTTCAACTTTTTTTTTTTTTTTTTTTTTTTTTTTTTTTTTTTTTTTTTTTTTTTGAGGAAACTTAGAATTTTAATTATTATGTTTGTACATATGTATGCATGCATGTGTTCATGCTTGCATGCATGCATGCATGCATGTATATATTGTACGCATGAATGAATCAGTGCAGTGTAAGTATGCATGCTTGTTCGTAATAAATTGTTTGTATGTACCGTCGTTGCAGTGTGCGTATGTATATATGTGTACGTATTTATGTCACAGTGTGTAGTATATGTAGGGTATGTATGTATTATTTACGGCATTTATGTATGTATGCATAGATGGTCTTCAATAATTAAACTGAGTCGATCAGTGCAGGAAAAAAAAAAAAAAAAAAAAAAAAAAAAAAAAAAAAAAAAAAAAAAAAAAAAAAAAAAAAAAAAAAAAAAAAAAAAACAAGTTCAACACACATATAACACATACAATGCACACATGCATTCATGAGTCGCCTCATGCATACACAGAAATACACATACATACGCATGCATACATACGTACGCATACGTGCATAGATACATACATTCATGCACGCACAAATACATGAACATACACACATGCACACATGCATAAAGACATCCACCGCGGGGGCTGCAAATATGATATGCCAGTCTGCCGTTTTGCTGGATGAAAGAACATGCATTTAGTTTGTGCGTAGCGCACGTGTGTGACAAAAATAGTGAGTAAAGAGGATGAATTTGAAAGTCCAGCACCCCACCATAGTCTAGAAGCGCGTCTGGCCCTCCCCAGAAAGCTAACCGATGGAGCTGGAAAGGTACCAGTTGCATGGCCCAAGTACAGGCTTTGAAAACATGTCGTGAGATGTGGTCTAGAGGGGGTGTGGAAGACAATCACGTATGATACTGGCCCAAGCGTCTACTGGCTAGAAATCTGGAGTGCAAGTTTGGGCTGCTTTCTGTGCTGAGGAGCTCTAACCGGCGCAAGGTACATGACAAGACACGTCTCCTGGGTCTATTCTATCGATCTGACACGTTTGTGCGTGCGTGGTTGCACGGGGAAGGACGCAAGCTTGCACTGTCTATTCAACATGCAGAACTCAGCAGCAGAGAAGCTGTGCATCTCTACCAAGGTGTAGGGCCGTGTTGCCATCAATCTTAGGGCAAGCTATTGTGCTAGATCTGGGTAGTTGCATGGCATGCTGTGGGACGTGGGGAAATGCACGCAGACAGCGCAAGGAGAAAGGTGGTCAGTCAGTCGCAAACAACAGACCAAGCAGGTTGTGATACAGCCTCGAAAAAAACACAGGCAAGCCAGGAAATTGCATAGTCATGGCGTACAGACATCAAGAGGCACCTAGACTATCGTTCTGGCTCAAAACATGCTGTGTCCCAGGTCGAACAGCAAACAAACACGACCACCAACCTCGCTGCCCTCCATTTCGAGCCTCTGATTTCCAGCAGAAAAGAATGGGGTCGGATTTCGGACAATCCTGGAGCCAAGCAAGCAAATGCAGTCGCTAACGAGAACACATAAATAAATCCTGCGACAACCTCGAGCAAAGGTGCAGTATAGCTCACAGACGGTCTGTTCTTTCCTTCATCTACCCTTTTTTCCGCAAGGGAAAAAATTTGGTCGATTTTTCGCGCCCTGCCATGGCCTGCCCAAATGTTTGCCAGCACTGGTTAAATGCGGTTGGTACCTTTTCTACCAGATGGGCAGTTACTTTTATTTCTTATTCGCACACCTACTCCCGATCTCATCAACAGTGTCCACGTGTGAAGCTTCAACAGATTCTCCTTTTGTTAAAAACAAAATATATGTAAGATCTTGTGTACTTTGATTTGTTATGTATTATTACTGTGCGTCTGTCGGTGGCAGAGCCTTGATGAGCAGCGCTCTAGCTTGTCCAGCGTGTTTTGACAGTGATCAAACTGTCGTGATTGTGAGCTACTTCATCCTGTGTTTGGACACCGTGGCTCTGTTTGCAGCAGTTTTCCTGTTTTACAAATACCGGTAACGTACTTTCTCTCTCTCTCTCTCTCTCTCTCTCTCTCTCTCTCTCTCTCTCTCTCTCTCTCTCTCTCTCTCTCTCTCTCTCTCTCTCTCTCTCTTCTTCTTCTTCTTCTTTGCTTTTAAGTCTTTTATTGAGAGAACAATTTTACAATCGGGCTCAGGAACGTCCACGTGAAAAGTATAGCTAGTAAGTTATACCTTTATCTAAGGTGGAAACCTAGTTATTCAGTTGATCGTATTAAAGGAAAATATTAAATTTGTATTTAGCGGCTCGGTGTTATATATATCTAGTATTAATATTATTAATATTAATATTTATGTTTAGATATATTCAGTAGTGATAATATTATAATATGATGAATATATATGTTATTGTAAAAGTGTAGTAGTTTATGTCTGGCGGCCCCCCCTCTCTTTTCTTTTTCGTGAGAAAAAGTGAAAGAGAGAGGAGGAAGTTGGGGCTGTCTCTCTCTCTCTCTCTCTCTCTCTCTCTCTCTCTCTCTCTCTCTCTCTCTCTCTCTCTCTCTCTCTCTCTCTCTCTCTCTTCTTCTTCTTCTTCGTCTTCTTCGTTTTTATTGAGAGAACAATTTTTACAATTGGACTCAGGGAACTTCCACGTGAAAAGTATAGCTAGTAAGTTACACCTTTATCAAAGGTGGAAACCTAGTTATTCAGTTGAGCGTATTAAGGAAGATATTAAATATTAAATTAGTATTCAGCGGCTCAGTATTAATATTATATTATAGTTATTAAAATATATATTTTTGCTTAGATATTTTGCGCGGTGATATATATTATTATGCTATGTTATGGATATGTAATTGTAAAGGTGTAGTCATGTGTGGCGGCCCCCCCCTCTCTTTTCTTTTTCTAGAGAAAGAATAAAAGAAGAAAAGAGGGGGGGGGGGGGGTGGAAGTTGTTGATATTGTATTATGGTTATTAAAATTAATATTTTTGCTTAGATATGTTGCGCGGTGATATATATTATTATGCTATGTTATGGATATGTAATTGTAAAGGTGTGGGGGGGGGAGGGGAGGTTGGGAGTGGGCGTGGTTGACCATATACGTCGATTGATTCGGATACTTCTTCAGGTAGTAGACAAAGGAGC
>WBZZ01002783.1:55000-57500 GCA_019918135.1 Paulinella micropora
CTCTCTCTCTCTCTCTCTCTCTCTCTCTCTCTCTCTCTCCCTCTCTCTCTCTTTTCTTCGTCTGGCATGAGGCATGGCCCCCACACACGCCGCCAGAGACAGACAGACAGACAGGCAGACAGGCAGATACAGAGAGAGAGAGAGAGAGAGAGAGAGAGAGAGAGAGAGAGAGAGAGAGAAAGTCAATGGCAAACGGGGAGTTCGCCGCTATCTATCTATCTATCTATCTATCTATCTATCTATCTATCTATCTATCTATCTATCTATCTATCTATCTATCTATCTATCTATCTATCTATCTATCTATCCATCCATCCATCCATCTATCCATCCATCTATCCTCTATCCATCCATCCATCTATCCATCTAGCTACCTACCTACCTACCTCCCTATCTCTTCTGCTCAGGCGGAGACGTGGCTGACTGCCTTGTCTGTGTTCTTCAACGAGCCTGCGCCGCTGGGCTCGCCGCGCGGCACCAGCTCAGGACTTGTCTCCGCCGCTTCTTCCTTTGCTTTTTTCTTTGTTTTCTTTGTTTTCTTTGTTTTCTTTCTTTCTTTCCTTGCTTCCTGCTTTATTTTTGTCCTTTCTTATCTTTCTTTCCTTTCTTTCCTTTTTTTCTTTGTTTTCTTTCTTTTCTTTCTTTTCTTTCATTTCTTTCATTTCTTTCATTTCTTTCATTTCTTTCTTTTCTTTTCTTTTCTTTTCTTTTCTTTTCTTTTCTTTTCTTTCTTTCTTTCTTTCTTTCTTTCTTTCTTTCTTTCTTTCTCCCCCAAAGCTTTAGCCAAGTTTCCACGGAATTTCCGGCGAAGGTTTTGGCTGATTATCTGTCTTGCTGGGTGGTGTTGTGTTAGCTGCCCCCATCACTGCGTGGGTCGCGGCATACGCGCGTAGTCTCACTCGGGTCCATCTCCCCTACGATCCGCTCCAGCAGCGGCCAGTTCTTCCCCTGGGAGAAGCTGGAGAAGGACCTCAGGTCAGCAACGCAGCTGCACATGAGCAGTATGGATCATGAGCAGGATCGAGCACGACATGTCTGCTTATCACAGCGATGCCAGCGTGTCCTCCACTCCTCTTTGCCCCGCCTTGCTTCATACTCATATCAGCTGATATGCGCATATCAACATGAAGACATGTGTGTGCGCTGATAATATATGCTAGGGGGCTATACGATCTGTTGATATGAAGACATGTGTTTGTGCTGATCATATATGCACGACAGCTATACGATATCAAGATGAGGACATATGTGTGTGTTCTGCTAATCTATGCTAGACGGATATACATTCTGTGTGTAATGATAGTATATGCTAGACAACTAGATGGTGTATGATAGGAACATGAAGACATGTGTGTGTGTGTGTGTGTGTTTGTGTGTGCGTGTGTACTGTTAATCTACGCTAGACAACTGTACGATCTGTACATCGCGTCCTCCGCCCCGCGCCAAGTCAACCTCGTCAGCTTGGTAACAACACACTTTCCTCTCTCTCTCTCTCTCTCTCTCTCTCTCTCTCTCTCTCCATGTATATATATATACATATATATATATATATATACATTTCTCTCTCTCTCTCTCTCTCTCTCTCGCTCTCTCTGTATATATATATATATGTATATATACATACATATACATATATATATATGTATATATATACATATATATGTATATATACATATATATACATATATATATATTGCTCTGCGTGTGTATGTGTGTGTGCCAAGTCAAGCTCGTTAGCTCGCTAACACATACCTCTTTCCTCTTCTCTGTGTGTGTGTGTGTGTCTGTCTCTCTCTCTCTCTCTCTCTCCCTCTCTCTCTCTCTCTCTCTCTCTCTCTCTCTCTCTTTTTTTTTTTTTTTTTTTTTTTTTTTTTTTCTCTCTTCCTAGACGTTCAACACGGTGGTGGAGTGCATGAAGGTGCTGCAGAAGGCCGACAACGCACAGGTTGCCTCCGCCCTCCATCTATCGTTCTATACCTCTATCCACCTAAACATCCACCCATCCATCTATCTATCCATCCACCCATCTGTCTATCCATCCATCCATGCACTTATCTGTCCTATCCATCTGTGTATGCTGTCTGTCTGTCTGTCTGATCTCCAAGCTGGCACTCCTCTCAGCGCAACCCTGCTACCTGCTGGGCTTGTCTCGGCTGTGGAGGATGTGAAGCGGATGTGCCATATCATGTCATGTCATATCGTATCATATCGTATCATATCCTATCCTATCGTATCATATCATATCACATCTCTCTCTCTCTCTCTCTCTCTCTCTCTCTCTCTCTCACTCTCTCTATCTATCTATCTATCTATCTATCTCTCTCTCTCTCTCTCTCTCTCTCTCCCTCCCTCCCTCTCTCTCTCTCTCTCTCTCTCTCTCTCTGTGTTTCTTGCGTGTTGTGTGTGTGCTGCAGGGCAAAGAGGAGGCTATTCGCAACGCGCGCGACCCCTTGAAGACCGCACAGGTGATGATGATGATGATGATGTTGATGATCATGGT
>WBZZ01002783.1:72500-77500 GCA_019918135.1 Paulinella micropora
TATGGTATGCTATGCTATGCTATGCTGTGCTGTGCTGTGCCATGGTAGCTGGATGAACCTGGTGCATGATGCCTATGCGGTCGCCCAGCTGGTCCGCCTCGTCCATGAAGTGCGTCGTCAGCACAATAACGCGGCCAGCCTAGGTAGGTAGGTAGGTAGGTAGGTAGGTAGGTAGACAGATAGATAGATAGATAGATAGATAGAAAGATAGATAGATAGATAGATAGACAGATAGATAGATAGAGAGATAGATAGATAGATAGATAGCGAACCTTCTTGCGCAGCAGCAGGTCCCAGATGGCCCGGCGCGACGCGGGGTCTAGATAGGTGGATAGATACATAGATAGGTAGATAGATGGATAGATAGATAGATAGATAGATAGATAGATAGATAGATAGATAGAGACCCACGCCACTGGTGGGCTCGTCCAGAAACACCACCGGACAGTCCCTGAGCAAAAATATATATACAAAAACATACATACATACATACATACATACATACATAAACATACATACATACATACATACGTACATACATACGTACGTACGTACGTACGTACGTACGTATGTACGTACGTACGTACCTACCTACGTACCTACATACATACATACATACATACATACATACATACATACATACATACATACATACATAACATACATACATACATACATACATACATGCATACATACATACATACATACATACATAACATGCATACATAACATACATGCATACCCGATCAGTGCGATGGCTAGCGAGAGGCGCCGCTGCTGCCCGCCGGACAGCGTGCTGGCCTCGTCGTCTGCCTTGGCCTGCAACTCCACCTCCTCCATCGCGTCTGCTACGGCCTGCGCGCGCGCCGCCACCGGCACACCTTTCAGCGTGGCGAAAAAGCTGAGGTGTTCTCTCACCGTCAGGCTGGGCCAGAGAACGTTGTGTTGCGGACAGATGCCTAGTCTGGAGCGCACGAGCGGCAGCTGCTCGACCACCGATGCGCCGAGCAGCCAGGCGTCGCCGGCGGTGGGGGGGATCAGGCCCGTCAGCATGTTGATGGTGGTGGTCTTGCCCGCCCCGTTGTGGCCCAGCAGCGCGAAAATCTTACATTACATTACGACATGACATGACATGACATGACATTACATTACATTTTACATTACATTACATTACATTACATGAGATGACATGACATTAGATTACATGAGATTATATTAGATTACATTAGATTACATTTCCTTGATTACACTAGATTACCTGTCCCGGGTACATGTCCAGGTCCAGCCCGTCTACGGCTCGCACTTCCTCCCCGTCCGCGCTGGCGCTGGCGGCGAAGTGCTTGCGCAGCCCGCGCACTGTCACGCCTGGCTGCTGCGCCAGGCTTGCGGGCACGGGCTCCACGTGGGGCTCTTCCTCCTCGCTTGCCTCACTTGACGATATCAATGATGACGCTGGCTGCTCGCCGGGCAGACGGTCGTCGCTGGCCAGCAGCGGGATGGCGCCGCCGGCCCGTGTCGGCGGCTTTGCGGACCCAACGGACCAGCACGAGCCAGCACAGCCCAGCCAGTAGCGACGCGTGCACAGGAAGTACCACGGCCGCTTGCTGCCGAACTCTCCCGGAAAGACCTTACACATACATACATATCTACATACTTATTAATGCCTTTTCGCCCCTGCAAATTGCCTGACTATTGCCTCTTTTTGCCTGACTATTGCCTCATACCTGGTTGAAGAACCAGGCCAGTGCTGCGTAGAGCAGGCAGTCTAGGTAGAGCATGGTCAAGGCGTCCAGCATGGAGTAGCCCTGCACGGGCGCGGCCACGTTGTCCCAGCGCAGACCAATGAACGCCGCCTCGTAGTCCAGCAACACCTAACAAAAGCAATCACGATGATGATAACGATGACGACGATGACGATGACGATGATGACGATGATGATGATGATGATGATGAGATGCTGAACACACTGCCCAGACTGCCCGCCACGGGGGGAAGCAGATAATAACAATAGGATAATGATGATGATGATGATGATGATGATGATGATGAACACACTGCCCAGACTACCCGCTATGGCAAAACAGCGAGGCCAATAATAATAATTATAATAATAGTAATAATAATAATAATAATAATAATAATAATAATAATAATAGTAATAATAATAATAATGATAATAGTGCTTCTCTGTCAATGGCTGATGCATTTCTGCACATGCGCCTCCATCGTCTCACCCGTGAGGGGAGTACGAAGAATTGACGATAAGCTCTAATGACACCCCCGCAAGGGCAGTTCCAACACTTCCAGACGGACCGGTATGTTCAATGAAAATACTGGTCCAGATGGATCGGTATGTTCAATGAAAATACTGGTGGCACCGACGGGAATCGAACTGGCGACAGGGCTCAGATGGTAGAACTTGACCACTGGGCTATCACGGTGTCCATAATAATGATAATAATAATAATAATAGTGCTTCTCTGTCAATGGCTGATGTATTGCTGCACATGCGCCTCCATCGTCTCACCCGTGAGGGGAGTACGAAGAATTGACGATAAGCTCTAATGACACCCCCGCAAGGGCAGTTCCAACACTTCCAGACGGACCGGTATGTTCAATGAAAATACTGGTCCAGACGGAGCGGTATGTTCAATGAAAATACTGGTGGCACCGACGGGAATCGAACTGGCGACAGGGCCCAGATGGTAGAACTTGACCACTGGGCTATCACGGTGTCCAAAATAATAATAATAATAATAATAATAATAATAATAATAATAGTGCTTCTCTGTCAATGGCTGATGCATTTCTGCACATGCGCCTCCATCGTCTCACCCGTGAGGGGAGTACGAAGAATTGACGATAAGCTCTAATGACACCCCCGCAAGGGCAGTTCCAACACTTCCAGACGGGCCGGTATGTTCAATGAAAATACTGGTCCAGACGGATCGGTATGTTCAATGAAAATTCTGGTGGCACCGACGGGAATCGAACTGGCGACAGGGCCCAGATGGTAGAACTTGACCACTGGGCTATCAAATAATAATAATAATAATAATAATAGTAGTGCTTCTCTGTCAATGGCTGATGCATTTCTGCACATGCGCCTCCATCGTCTCACCCGTGAGGGGAGTACGAAGAATTGACGATAAGCTCTAATGACACCCCCGCAAGGGCAGTTCCAACACTTCCAGACGGACCGGTATGTTCAATGAAAATACTGGTCCAGACGGATCGGTATGTTCAATGAAAATTCTGGTGGCACCGACGGGAATCGAACTGGCGACAGGGCCCAGATGGTAGAACTTGACCACTGGGCTATCAAATAATAATAATAATAATAATAATAATAGTGCTTCTCTGTCAATGGCTGATGCATTTCTGCACATGCGCCTCCATCGTCTCACCCGTGAGGGGAGTACGAAGAATTGACGATAAGCTCTAATGACACCCCCGCAAGGGCAGTTCCAACACTTCCAGACGGACCGGTATGTTCAATGAAAATACTGGTCCAGACGGAGCGGTATGTTCAATGAAAATACTGGTGGCACCGACGGGAATCGAACTGGCGACAGGGCCCAGATGGTAGAACTTGACCACTGGGCTATCACGGTGTCCAATAATAATAATAATAATAATAATAATAGTGCTTCTCTGTCAATGGCTGATGCATTTCTGCACATGCGCCTCCATCGTCTCACCCGTGAGGGGAGTACGAAGAATTGACGATAAGCTCTAATGACACCCCCGCAAGGGCAGTTCCAACACTTCCAGACGGGCCGGTATGTTCAATGAAAATACTGGTCCAGAAATAGACCGGTATGTTCAATGAAAATACTGGTGGCACCGACGGGAATCGAACTGGCGACAGGGCCCAGATGGTAGAACTTGACCACTGGGCTATCACGGTGTCCATAAAATAATAATAATAATAATAATAATAATAATATGTGTATTGATTTGTCATGGCTGATTCCAAGGACCATGCGCCTCCATCCCTCGACCCAACAGTCACACAGTGAATGTTGGGGAGGGAAGAGTGACTCTAACCATCCCTGAATAGCTACCCGCCCGGCGTGTCGGATACCTTGCAGGGAATTAACTGCAAATGCTTGATGTTCCCTATGAGAGAGTTCCACAAGACTGGGTATAAGTCGAATGGAGGTACTCAAGGGGGGTAGCAGACATTTCATGCGGTCTGCCAGCGCATGAGGACGTTTTGCGGTAAGTGTCTGGGACGCCTCGAAACCCGTCACCACCCCTAGATCTCGGAATGTATATACCCCTTTGACCCCACGTGGTGTATGTCTTATATAAACAACACAACAACATAGCATCGGAACCAGTGGGAAGAGGCCCAACCACCTCCTCTTCCCGTGGGGTGCCATACTGTGCATCCCTCCATAATAATAATAATAATAATAATAATAATAATAATAATAATAATAATAATAATAATAATAATAATAATAATAATAATACTATATCTGAGGCGTACTGATGCAGCTAATGGCATATCCTCAACGGACATAAGCCTCCAATACCCTTGTTCGAGGTCCTCCACCCCCCCGTGTCAGTCTCTCGCCTGATGATCGGGGCCACCGATGGAGCTCCTGAGGGCAAGACTGCACTAAGCCGAGGTTATTCCGCAGTCCCAGCAACCTCTTGCAAGACGTCACCGAATGTGCAAGTGCATACACCAAGCGCGGTTGCTAGAGCTGCCTCGAAACCCCACCCATAACAATCTGGTCTGCTGGGTCCTGGGCTATCAACCAGCATATGCGGAGTTTAAGATCTTTTACGCGCGCAACGACCCTCCTCCCCAGCATCTACCATCAAAGGGTTATGAGTTGGCGTCACAGTTTAACGCCTTGAGGCCATTGGGCTGGAACTCTGTTTAGCAATTGTGACTAGGTTTTTTCATCGGGATTTCCCTCAAATATGTCACAGTCAACACTCCAAGGCAGATTTACTACTAATAATAATAATAGTAATAATAA
>WBZZ01002783.1:92500-104110 GCA_019918135.1 Paulinella micropora
TTATTATCATTATTATTATTATGTTTTTGTTGTTCTAGGAGGTGAGCTTTTATCCGCTTTTTGAAGATGTTGAGTGATGTTGTGTCCTTGATATCTTGTGGGAGTTGGTTCCATTGATGCAGGAACAGTTTTGTTTGATATGGGGTGTTGTGGTCGATGAATAAGTTGCTTTTGATTGAGTGTCGAGTATGGTATGAATGGATATGATTTGTTGGGGTGAAGGTGTTGTCGTGTAGTGGTCTGTTGAGTTCTTTGGCGGGATGGATGAATGGGTGGATTTCTATACAAACTCTTAGTTTATATAGTTGAGTGATATCAAGGATTTCGAGTTGGTCGAGGAGCGGTTTAGTATGTGATCGGTAATGAGTCTTGGCTATTATTCTGATGATTTTTTTATGTATTTTTATGAGTGGTTGTATGTATTTTTTGTTTTTGTCATGGGTCCCCCAGATGGAGATGTGTTGAATGAGATGAAGGAAGATGTGTGCGTAGTATAGTTGTTTCATGATTGTTGTGTGGAGAAATTGTTGTGCGTATCGGAGAGAAGTGATTGTTGGCTGTAGTTTGCGTATGATGTTGCTTATGTGTTGATTGTATCGCAGGTTGTGTTGGAGTGTTATGCCTAGTAGTTTGGCATGTTTACATTGTTCAAGTGTGTAGTTGTTTATGTTTATTGTTACGTTCTGTTTGGTTTTGTGGAAGATTGTGTATGTTGTTTTGGTTGGGTTTGGTACGAGGTTGTTGGAGTGGAAGTAGTTGATTAGTTTGGTTATTTCTGTCTGTGTTTTTTGTTGTAGGTTGTTGGGTGATTTTGCTGTTATTATAAGTGTTGTGTCGTCTGCATATGTGTATACTGTTCCTTGTTTTATTATGTTTATAATGTCATTAATATATAGCAAAAAGAAAGTAGTAGATAGCGTGCTGCCTTGCGGAATGCCATGTGTTATAGTGCGTTTGTGTGATTTTGCGTGCTGTGTGTGTACTTCTTGAGCTCGGTTTGAAAAGTAGGATGCAAAGAAATTAACAGTGTCTTCGGAAAAATTGAAGTTTGTCCTGAGTTTCTTAATTAACTTTGCATGTTCTACTGTGTCGTAGGCTTTTGACAAGTCTACGTAAAGCGCTAGCACGAGTTCTTCTCTGTCTTTGTGTTTGTGTATTTGGTTTAGGATAGTCTGGACTGTCATTGTCGTGTTTGAGTTCGGGCGGAAGGCGTATTGCGTATGTGATATTATGTTATGTTTCGTTAGATGGTCCATGACTTGTTTATTTATTATTGTGTCGAAGATTTTAGCTATTATTGGTAGTAATGAAATAGGTCTGTAGTTTACTGGCATGCTTGTGTCGCTAGCTTTGTATATTTCTATTACTTTAGTTGTTTTTAGTGCATCTGGGTAACTATTTTCCTTTATTGCTTTATTAAATAGTTCTGTGAGCGTGGGTGCGATGTAAGTGTGCATGTCTTTTATTATTGCAGGCTTTATTTTATATATGTCTTCTGCTTTGTCTCTGTTTATGTTTTTGAGTGTTTTTTGTACTGTGTCCTGTGTTATAGTTTGTAGTTTGAAGCTAGGGTGTGTGTGTGTCTCTGCCGCTACAATTTCTTCCTGTTCTATCTTTGGTATGTTGTTGCTTGTTTTCTTGCCTATTGTTATGTAATGATCGTTGAATGCATTTGCTATGTCTGTTGGGTCTGTGTATGTTTTGTTGTTGTAGTACGCTACTGCTGGTGATTTTCTTGGTGGTTTGTTGTTTGGGACTAGTTCTTTGAGTTTTCTGTGTTGTTTCTTCTGATTGTATTTGTTTTCTTCTAGTACTCTCATTATTTCTTCTTGCTTTGCTTTGTGTATTATTTTGTTTACTTTGTATTTGTGTGTTGTGTAAGCTCGCTTGTTTTCTACCGTTGGGTTATCTTTCCATCTATTGTATAGCGCGTGTCGTTTTCTTATTTGTCTTTTTATTTTTGGTTTACACCAGCTTTTTCTTCTGTTGCTTTGTTTGGGCTTCCTCTCTTAGTGTTCTATAACTTTTGTTATTGTTGACTGTAGCTCTCGAAATTTTTGGTTTGTGTCTGTGTTTTCTGTGCCTTGTGCTATGTATTCTAGCTGTGTTTTTAGGTCTGCTATTATAGATTCTCTGTGTTTGTTGTAATTGCTGTTTGTAAGTCTTGGTGTCACGTCTGTGTCTGGTTTGTTTGTTCGTGTATGTATTATTGCGTATATTGGGTGATGGTCAGATATGCATGGGCTGATTATGTTTGATTCAATGTCGGTGTTGATGTTGGTGAGTATCATGTCAATGAGCGTGCTTGAGTTGTGGTGTATGTCGTGTCGTGTTGCTTTGTTTATTGTCGTGTATAGATTGTTATGTATAATGAACTCATGCATATCTGTGTGCGGTTTGTGTATGTTGTCTAGGAGATTATAATTAAGGTCCCCCACTATTGTTATTGTGCTTGCTGGTGCTTTGTGTAGAATGTTGTCTATTCTATTCTGAAGCGCCTGTATAAAATCTTTATCGTGATTTTTGAGCGGGCGTCTATACATACCTATTATTGTGTGTATTGGCTTGCTTTTTAGCTTATTATTATATATTTGTATGATTAGAGGTGTTTGGCATGACTGTGATATGTTTTGTTTTTTGTCTATTGTGATATGCATGTTGCTTTTGTAGTAGATTGAGATTTCTATGTGATGTTCTGCAGTGTACATGGGAATGGGGAATGTATTATTGCTGATTGGTTGTTGGATGTAGTTGTCTGTGAGTATGATGATGTCTGGTTGGAAGTGTAGTAATTGGAGTTGTATAAGTAGATGTTGGTGGTGTGCTTTGAGTGAGTGGATGTTGGTGTGGTAAATGCTGAGTGTTGTGTTATGTTTATTATTGATATTATTGTTATTGTTATTATAATTATTATTATTAATTTTGTTTTCTTTTTCTATTTTTTTCTTATCATATGCAAGCTCGATGTAGGGTATTAGGGATTGTGGGAGAAGGCGGTGGTGTATGATATTGTCTGGGGGTTTCCGTGGTAATGTAGTCATTATGGTGTTTGTGTGTTTCCGTTTTTCTGTGCTTTGTTCGGTGGTGTTGATGATGACGATGATGATGATGATGAAGATGGTTGGAGTAGACCATATTGTTCTTTGATGATATTAATATCTTCATATGTTTCGATCATCAATCGCTCTTCTATGGTTTGGTCTTTGAAGAATACCTCGCCGTCCCTTGTCCAGACGAAGATAGTGCATCCAGTCGCTGCTGTCAGTTCTTTCTTTAACTGGAGGGCCTGTTTGAAGAGAGAAAGTTGCGTAGGTGTTAGGCTTTCGTTTATAAAGATGTTGAATGGTTGTTTGTGTTGTTTGAGGTGTGTGCCTGTCCAATCGATAGTGTCGTGTTTGAGGGGTTGGTTTGGGTTGTGTTTTTTGAATGTGTTCTTGAGTTGGTTTGAGGCGAAGCGCAGGATGATTGTAGGTGGGTGTTGGTGTTTTTTTTTCGTGTCGGTTTGTTGCTTTTTGCGCGGAAGCATTTTATAATGTTATCGGGGTTGTATGGTATGCCTTTTGCTTCGAACATAGCTTTTACGATTTGTTTTGTGTCTTCTTTTGGTGTGTATGGGATTCCTGTGATAATTAGCTCGCAGGTTGGGTCGCTTTCTTTCAGATTGGCCTTCAGCTGTTGCTTGTCTTCGCCGCGCTGTTCGTTGATTTGGATGTTTCGTAGGAACTTAGTTCCTGTGTTCTGTAATATCGACCATTGTCCCATGGGTGGTGGTGGCTCAACTTTGGAGTTGCGTTCTTGTTGGGTTTTGAGATCTTTGATCTGATGGAGTATTTCGCTGGCGTTTAGTCGTAGAGAGTCCACTTCCGCTGAGAGTCTCGACAATGACCGCGCTGGCCGCAGCGCACAGGACAGGGGGCGAGAGAGAAGAGGGAGGAAGAGCAGGCGTGCCCCGCCGCCCGCGGGCCTGCACCTGGTGGGAGGAGAGGGCCTGCACACACCCCTCCGCCGCCCGGCGCACTCCGTCGGCCGCCTGCCCCGCCGCCCCCCGCCGGGTGGGAGGAGGGGGGCCTGTTACACCCTCCGCCGCCCGGCGCACTCCGCCGGCCGCCTGCCCCGCCGCCTGCGGGCCCGCGCCGGGTGGGAGGGGGGGAGTGCCTGCCACCCCCCCCCCCCCGCCGCCCGGCGCACTCCGCCGGCCGCCTGCCCCGCCGCCCGCGGGCCTGCACCTGGTGGGAGGAGAGGGCCTGCACACACCCCTCCGCCGCCCGGCGCACTCCGTCGGCCGCCTGCCCCGCCGCCCGCGGGCCTGCGCGGACCTGCGCCGGGTGGGTGGGGGGGACCTGCTGCACGCAGCCTCTCGCGGGCCCGCGTCGGGTGGGAGGGGGGGAGCCTGCTGCACGCCGCCGCCCCCTCCCGGCTCTTGCACCCCTCCGCCGCCCGCGGGCTGGCACCGGGCGGGGGAGGGGCCCGTCCCCCGTCACACACCGCCGCCCGGTGCACTCCGTCGGCCGCGTGCGTGCAGCCGCCCCACAACCCCCCCCCTCCCCCGCACGGTGTGGTACCGATGCAGAACCGGCTGAACGAGCTGTCCGTCAAGATGAGGACGCGTGCCCAGCGCCGTCGTCCTTCCGCCGAGTCCGAGCCCGCGGCGGTGGAGTCCTCGTCTTCTGGGAGTGAAACAGAGGGCGATGAGCCTCAGGGAGGGGTTTCCGCCGACGCGCAGCCACCACGCGCGGTGGCGCCGGTGGCCACCAACGCTGCGATCCAAGACAATCCCTTGCTCATGGGCCTGAGTGAAGAAACCCTGAAGAAAACTATCCAACGCCAGCAAGCAGGTTTCTATGCCATCACCGACGTCATCGCCGCTTTCAGGAATTGCTCTATGACAGCGGCCAGAGTGGATTACGAGCGACTGAAAGAAAAACTGACGGAAAAACAAAATTTTTTTCCGTCAAAGAAAATTGCCTTCAGGCGCGCCGATGGGAAGATGGGTGTCGGCATTGACTGCTACAGGTTCGCTGATCTGATGAAGATCTTGCCCTTGCTGCCTGGGCCGCAGGCCGCCGCGTTCGGCATGAGCAAGCGAACCTCGCGACCCGTGCCTGCGCCGGCGACCATGAGTTGGAGCAGGCTCTGCCCCTCCGGCGGCAGGAGCTGTCGGAGGCTACCAGGCGCGAGCTGCTGGCGGGGGTGAGCACGGCGCAGCCCGCGCTGCCTAGCGCTGCGCAGGTGATCACCTCGTCGCTGGCCGCCGTACCGGCGGCAGGTGCGGTCCAGGTGCCACCACCACCGCCGCAGGAGGTAGCGGAGCCGGCCGTGAAGCGGCAGTGCTTGGAACTGCTAGAGTCGGAGCGAGAGTTGCTAGCAGCGAAGCGGGAATTGGCCCTCCTCAAGCGCGTGGTTTGCGAAGAAGAGCTGGCCGCACTGGAGGCCGGCTGGGCCTTGGAACAGAAGCAGCTGGAGGTCGGCTGGGCCCTGGAACAGAAGCAGCTGCAGCGCAAGTGCGAAAGCGTGGAAGCCAACCAGCAGGCCGTCTTCCATGTGTATCAAACCACCCTGCGTTTATACCAAAAACAGCTGCAGGAGGGGGGGCTGGCGCTGGACGCCCGCGACGTCATGTTCGTCAGTGACGAGCGACGGAACAACGCCAGGCGGGCGCTCGCGCTGCTACAGCGCGCGGGGGTTTGTGCCACGTTCGAGCAGGCGCTGGGCAGCCAGGCGGCACTGCCGGCGCCCGCCGGCGGCGCACCGCTCGACGAGTCGGCCAGGCCCGAGGAGGCCCGCCCCGAGGGCGCGCCGGTCGAGGGCGAGCCGGCCGGGGGCGAGCCGGCGCCGGGCGCCGGCACCCTGGCCCCGCGAGCACCGGCGCTGCCGGCGGAGGCGGTGCCACGGGCGGAGCTGGGCTTGACCGAGGTCCTCCTGCGCTTGGCGCCGGCGCCCGCGCCCAGGGGCGCCGAGCTCACGGGGCTGCTGATCCGGGCCGGCAAGTACGCGGCGGCTGCCTACCGGGCGGCGCACGGCGGCCAGCCTCCCCCGCGCGTGCAGCGCCTGGTCGGAGGTGCCTTGCGGCAGGTGAACCTGTACCATCAGGATGACGAGGTGCTGCTGGAGGCGGCCTGCCGGCGGGCGCTGGCCCCTGCCGAGGGGTAGCCGGGGGCCGCGCACGCGTCAACGGCTTCGGCCGGGGGCTGGTCAGAGCCCGGCAGGTCTTCGACGGGGCAGGCGTGGTTTAGCCCACGTGCGCCGGTCGGAGGGCACCCCCCTCACCTTCTGTACTGGCCGCCGGAACACACTGCCGGCGGGCCCATAAGGAAGGTCTATTTTCCCCCCAAGGTACTTCTTATTAAAAGCTGGCGGTGGACAGGAGTGGTAGGCTTCTTTTTCTGTCCTGGTCCGAACTAAAGCCGGCACAGCCAGAGCCGGGCTAGCAGAAGCTCTGCTGCTACTACAGCCGCAGCCCCCGGCCTGTGTCCCCCGGCCAAGCCCCAGCCTCGACCAGCGCTTGGTGCCCCGGCTAAAGCCCCGGCCGAGCCACGGCGCCCAGAGCCGCCCGTGTCCCGACAGGGGGATTACCCGAGTCCGGCCGGACGCCCTCTGGCTTCTGGCTAGGCTGGGGCTGGTCCGGCGCTCGCAAGCGGGAGTTGTCCGTGAGTGTTAGGGAAGTGCAGACCCTCGGGGCAGTAAAGCCTGCTATACCAACGGTATTGTCCTTCCTCGGCGTAGATATCGTGCTTGGCCTGGACAAGCGTCCCCTCTGGAGCAGCTAGCACGGCTAGGACTTCCCGCGTAACCCCGGCTAGGCAGTGATACGCAGCGGCACCTGCAAAATTCAAGAGGCGCACTTGGACCCAGCGCTGTATTTGCGAGTGTGTAAGGCGCTGCTCCCAAACGACGAGGGACAGCGACGCTTTGAGCACTGTCGCGGTCAGGCCTTCCGCTGTTTTCAGCAGCGCGACTTCGGCGTTTTCCTGGCGGTAGTCTACCGACACGCGGACCTGTGCCGTCCAGCGGGCCCCGGGGTTGGTGGCCACGTGTGTGCTAAACACAGGCCGTGCCCATTCGAAGCTTCCTCCTGCGCTACGCGGTAGTAGCCGGTAATCGGTGGCTAGCTGCACGGCCTGGTTATCTAGGACCTGGTCCCCCCTGTCCCAGGCGTGTGTCGTCAGCTGGAACAAGGGGCGCGAGGTCTGGCTGAGCGCAGACAGGCTTGGTCGGCCCAGGAATGAAACGACGTGCTGCAAGTGCTGGGCCGGCAAGGGGAACGACGACGCCCCTCCTCTGTTCATCGACACTGAATAATATCCGGCCAGGTAACCAAGCAACTCTCGTAGCTTCTGCAGGTTGGTAGGCATGGCCAGGATTTCCTGTAAGGACTGGTAGCGCCCGGGGTCCGGACCAAAACAGGCCACTAATCGGGATTCAATCACCGGCCGAAGCTTGTCAACTTTGTCCTGGTACGCAGGGCTCTCGGCTGCCCTCCAGCAGGGATAGGCCTTCTTCCAGAAATCGAGGGGCTGCCCCTGCTGTACCAAGGCGGCCAGCGGGTCTCGGGAGAGAGAAGCCACGAATCCCCCTGTCCACTCAGCCGACCGCTGAGGAAGAGCCAGTGTTTGGGAAGCTGCGTGCCTGAGAACGCACCAAGCTTTGAATTGCTGCATGGCTTCGCTAGGGGTGGCGTGCAAGTCGCAGCCCAACCCAACCACGTCGAAGCGCAGGCCCTGAAAGCGGGGCAGCCCGCCCCCTTCCACGAAGAGGCGCTCCAGCGCACTGTACTTTCTCAGGTTGGGGAGCAGGCCTTGGCCCCCTACTTCTATCACGATTACTTCAAAGTCGTTGGAGAAGCTTTCCAGGTAGGCTCGGGGGCTTTGCCACTCGAAGGCCGGCCGGCCGGCAGCGAACAGCTCCAGCCCTGGATGGCCCCGCAGCACGCCAAGTGGTGCAGCGCACTGTGGAACGTGCCAGGAGTGCTTCGCCTCCCCGTCCCCTTGTGTCTCTTGTAGGCCCCAGCAAGCCCGGGCTAGCGCCGGCACGTAAGAACGACCTTCCCCCATGGTCACCACGATGTGAATCTTGGGTCCAGCAGAGCAGACCTTACAACGCTTCGCTGGCCGTGGATTGGCGCCAACGGCGGGTACGCCCACGGCACGCTTGTTCGGGGTGGAGATCATGCGGGCGCACGCCTCCCCCGGCTGTTTGTCCCGACTTTGCCTAGCTAGGGCCTCGAAGCGCACAGCAGGGCCCGGCCAGGCGGCGGAGGGGAGGGGGAGGGCGCAGGCGGGGGCAAGGATGGGGGGGAGCGCGCTCGCCCGCTTTTCCTCCCCCGGAAGGTAGTAAGGGGGGGGGCAGGTGCAGCGCTGGGCGCGGCGGGCGCGCCCCGGGGGAAGGAGAAGCTGCGCTCTCCCCCCCCCGTCTGCGCACGCGCCCGCCCCTTCCCCCACCCCTCCTCCGTGCCGGGGAGGGGGTGGCACGCGCCCCCTCGCGTGTGTGTGCCGGCGGGGCAGCCAGAGGGAGCGGCGGCGGCCTGTCGGTCTCCGGCCACGGCGCACGCCAGCGGCGGCCCCCTCCTCCCCTCCTGCGCGCCTACGGGAGGGGGCCAGCGCCCCCCCCCCAGGGGGGGGGTGGAGAGCGCAGCCAGGACGCACGCCGGCCGCAGCCCCCCCCTCCTCCCCGGGGCGCCGCTGGGGCACGACACGGGGGCTGCTCATTTTCTGACCCCGCAGTAGCACAGGGGAGATGGCGGACCCCGAGCCTGAGCGGCGCCCCGAGCCCGCCGGCTCCCGGTCCGAAGGAGCGGCGTCGCCCGGGGAGGCATGGTCCAACGGGCCCAGCCACAAGAAAAGAAAACTCGCTTCGTCTGACACGCCGGCGGAGGACGACGCCGGCGCGGCCGCCGTGGCCGCCGGCACGTTGCCAGAAGAAGGAGCGTCGCCCGAGGAGGGGGCGCGGCCCAATGGGGCCGGCCACCAGCCCACGAAAGCCGCTCTGTCTGGCACGCCGGCGGGGGACGACGCCGGCGCGGGCGCCGCGGCGGGCGGCCCGTCCGGGGCCACCCCCCGCCTCCTGGCCCGGACCGACGCCAACTACACCCTCTTCCCCATCCGGTACCCCGCGGCGTACAAGATGTACAAGCAGCACCTCGCGAGCTTCTGGACGGCGGAGGAGGTGGACCTGAGCGAGGACGCACTGCACTACCAGGAGAGGCTGACGCCTAATGAGCGCGGGTACGTGGACATGATCCTGGCCTTCTTTGCCGCCAGCGACGGCATCGTGATGGAGAACCTGTGCCTGCGCTTCCAGCAAGAGATCCAGGTGCCGGAGATCAGGTGCTTCTACAGCGTCCAGCTGTGCATGGAGGCGATCCACTCCGAGATGTACAGCCTGCTGATCGAGACCCTGGTGACCGGCGCGGCGCGCAAGCAGGAGCTGTTCCGCGCCATCGACACGCTGCCGGCGGTGCGCGCCAAGGCCGACTGGGCGCTGGAGTGGATGCGCAGCGACGCCCCCTTCGCGCAACGCCTGGTCGCCTTTGCGTTCGTCGAGGGGGTCTTCTTCTCCGCTTCCTTCTGCGGCGTGTTCTACTTCAAGAAACGCAACCTGCTGCCCGGGCTGGCGGCGTCCAACCTGTGGATCAGCCGGGACGAGGGGCTGCACTGTGACTTTGCCTGCCTGCTGTACACCCAGTACCTGGAACCCGAGTTCCGGCTACCGGCGGCTACCGTCCACGCCATGGCCCGGAGCGCCCTGGCCGTCGAGACCGAGTTTGTGCGCGCCAGCCTGCCCAGCGAGATCATTGGGCTCAATGCCGAGCTGCTGCTCGAGTACGTGAAGATGATCACGGACCGGCTGCTCGTGGCCCTGGGCTACGCCAAGCTCTGGCACGCCGAGAACCCCTTCCCCTGGATGGACATGATCTCGATGAGGACGTCGGCCAACTTCTTCGAGCGCCGCGAGGCCTCGTACGCGGGGCGGAGCGGGGTCGTGGCCGCACTGCAAGGGGTCGACCACCACCGCTTCGACACCAACGTGGACTTTTGAACCCCCCTCGGCCGCGCACCGCGCACTGCCAGGCTAGCGAGCGAGCAGGGAGAGCAGGAGAGAGGGGGCAGGTTTTGGGGGGGGGGTGTGAGCAGTGTGCCGACCGTAGACAAACTTTTATTAAACAACAAAAAGGGGCTTCCCTCCTGAGACACACTAGGTCTGCTGCGTCTTTTGTCGCTTTGGCCCTTTCGACCGGCCACTGTCCTCATTCGGCCGAGGCAGGGCCCGGACACCTGAGGAGGAGTTTCCACCCTGGGATAAGCTAGGCGTGCCCTGCCGCTCGCTGAGGTCTCGACTCAGGTCTCGCAGGGCCCAGCGATTGGATGATCTCCACTCGGTAGATAACTTTAGTTCCTCGCAGGGCCCTACCACGACGTCTACCACGGCGTTGTGAGCACCGCCGACCGACCCAGGGTCAGAAATATCAAGGTCTCGTAGCACCGGGCAGTTTGTTACGTGCAGCATGAAAGAAGAGCACCCCCGTCCGAGCTCGCGCAGCGTGAGGCTTGTGAGCGACTTGCAGTCCTCGACAGTCAGCAGCAACTCCTGGACACACGGCAGGGCTGGTATCGCTAGTTCCAGGAGCTGGGGGCAGCGGGCCAGCGTCAGCCTGAGCCTTAGGCAGTGCGGAAGCTTCTCGGGCAAGCCCAGGCTCCACAAGGATGCACAGTCCGTGACATAGAGGCACAGCTCCCTGAGAGCTTCTGGCAGTCCTGCCGCCTGGCCTCCAGAGGGTACCAAAAACTCCTGCAGGGCATGGCATCGCTCGAAGGTGATCACGAGTGAGCCGCCCGCCCGTTGCAGTGACTGCTCTAGACCCTCTCCCTGTGCCGGGCCACCCGCAGGCAGGCCGAGGCTCCGAAGCGCAGGGAGGCCGCAGGTCGAGAGGCGGTGGCAGTTGACAAAGGTCAGCTGGACGTTGCGGCCGACCGAGGCCAGGGCTTCTAGCCCGCACTCGACCAGTGCTGAGCACCGCAAGAAAGTGAGCTCCAAGTCTCCCTTGACGTCTTTTAGCTTGGGTAGCAAGCAGCTAGCTAGGCCGGGGCAAGCGGAGAAGCTCAGCGAGAGGGACAGCGGATCTTGTGTGCCCTTGGTGCCCACCGACCACAGCTCCGGCAGCGCGAATCGCAGTAGTTCCCTGCAGGTGTCAAAGCGTGCTTCTAGTTGGCGACCCGTGGCTGTTAGCGCGGGCAGGCGGAATTCCTTCAGCTTCGGACACTGAGCAAAGCTAAGATCGAGTGCTTCTGCACCGCCAAGGGCCGGTAGCTCGAAATACTCCAGAGCCGCGCAGCCGACGAAGGAGGCGCTGAGCCCCGGCGCCCCCGGGGCCCGGGGGGCTGTCTGCCTGCGCGGGGCCCGGAGAGCCCGGGGGGCCCCGGGGGCCGTCCGCCTGCGCTGGGCCCGCGGGGGCGGAGTTTCATCCGTGGCGACGGCCCGCCCGCCCCAGTTCGGGAACGCGCCGCCCGCGTCCGCCCCCGCCACCGCCTGCGCGCTGGGGACCCCGGCCCGCGCTAGCAGGGGCAGGCAGCACCGGCGCAGCGCCCGCACTGCTCAAACCGCAGCCTGAGCTCC
>WBZZ01002784.1:0-42500 GCA_019918135.1 Paulinella micropora
ACCACGAGGGGTGCTGTTGTTGAAAGTCTTCAGTAGGTTCATAAAGTGCTAAAGGGTCATACATTTCAACACTTCTGTCTTTATCCATACTTACCCACACTGCTATCCAATGAGACCCTTTTTGATTATGATTGTCTAAATTCATAATAAATCCGTATCGCTTTCTGCTTCCGGGCTTCAACTTGTAGATTTAATCACTGGCTATCGCTCCAAGATACCATCCATATTTTTTCATTATGTCATCTATTTCATTAGTCATTAGTCCCCGTCCCTCTCCTTCCTGCATGGATTGCTCCTGCTATTGCTCTGGCTCTTGCTGTGGCTCCTCTTGCTGTTGTTGCTGTGGCTCCTCTTGCTGTTGTTCTAATGACGGGGTAATAGTTGTCTCCGCGACGCTCGGGGGTATGGTAGAAGTTGTTAAAAACAACACCTCCGGTGGCATTCCCTCGTCAATGTTCAAATCATTTGAAACTTGTTTATCCACATTCGGGTCTATAGTCATTTTGCTAGTTAGAGTTTTTACAAAGTCCTTTTCATTCATTGTGTGTCTCCAATCATTGCGGGATAGATATTTTTTAATTATTTTTATTGAAAATACCTTATCAATTAATTCTTCTAATGTCTTCGCTCCACTCCCTTTTTGTTCATTAATACCCATATACTCTTCATATCTAGCATAATCTGCTACTCTTCTTTTCACATTTTTCTCTTCATTTCCAACATCAACATTAAACCTTTTAATCATGTCAATTATCCACTTTGAAGTGTCTTTGTAATTTAATTTTTCATGACCTTCACTATCTAGTTTCTTTTTTTAAAAGCCTGTGCTAACTCTTTTATAGTAATGTTTGGATGATAAGTTTTTGAAAATCCAGAGATTAAAAATTGATTAAATAGTAAATTTTCAAAATGCTTACCCTTTTCTTCTGCTTTCTTTTCTTCCTTTGCAAGTTTTTCTTTATATTCTTCTGCTAACTTTGTCTGTTCTTCTAAAGATGTTGCTGTGGCTATAGCCGTCTGAATATCTTGACTGGCTTTTTGTACGTCTTTAAGACTCATCTTTTTTATGAAATTATCTGTATATCCTGCTAATTTCAGTGTTTCAATATCTTTCTGCTTTGCTTTTTTTCTTCCTCATATTGTTCTTTTGTTTTCAATGGTGCTTCATTTCCTAAATTAGCTAATCGTGGTGCTTGTGGTGGTGCTCCTAATGGTGGTGCTTGTGGCGGGGCTCCTAATTGTGGTGCTTGTGGCGGTGCTTGTGGCTGTCCATATTGCGGTGGCATAATATATTGACACTGCGGTGGCGGTGATAATGCTTGTATTCTATTTTTTCTGTCTTCTTCATATTTTACATCTTCTATGAGTTTTCTTTCTCTTCTTAATGTCCTATTTATTTCCTCCTTTCTTTCATTAATCTCCCCGGTTCTCTTTTATGTTCCCTATCCATTATCTCTTGTCTTTCCTTAGCATCGGCTATGTCTTTTCTTTCTGGCCTTTTCTTTTCTTCTTCTATCTCATACCTTTTCTTCTTTTCCTTTTCTTCCTCGTCATGTATTAACTCATATTTTTTTGTATGTTGCTTTGTATCTGGTTTCGGTTCTCGTGTTCAAGACGATTGAAATCAGATTTGATTATTTTTCCCTTGGTTTGCGGATAGCCCTTTGCGACTTCGGTTTGCCAATATATTTTAAAAACAACTTAACGATTTGAAGTGTGCTCATATCATTTGTTTTCTTACCGAAATTAAGATAATTTTTTTACCCTTTTGGATAATATAAGGTCTCCCACTCTTATTTCTATACACTCGTGGGGGTCTTACTTTAGGTTTCCTTGTTTTTTGGTTTTAGCGACCATTTGATATTTTAGAATTGCGCTTCGTGCTTCGCACTGTCTCTTATTCTAAAACATCGTTTTTTTATTTTAGCAAAGAAAATAATGGTCATCGATATTTATCAACAAGCGAGAATGAGCGAAGCGAATGAGAGTGAAGTTGATAAATATCATTTCATGAAACTTTACAGCCCCTCCTCGTTGCTTACCATATCCGAGTTTTGATGCTGTAGCACTAACACTACCTGCGTAAGGCACCCCAATGCTACTCAATGCCCCCGCAGTTCTAGAGATTACCTTATTATCACGAAGGAATTTATTAACAGCCAAGGCCGTTTTTCCGACCTTTGCCCAGTTAATCTTTCCTCGCTTTTGTCCGCATCCCTTCTTCTTGGTTTTCTTTTTTCCTCCCTTCTGTGGCATTGATGGATTGTATCCGATGTTATATCCTGATGGTTGTGAAATTATCACTGGTGAGCATATAATATACATAAAAAATAATTATAAAAATATTATTTTGATATTTTAGAATTGCGTAATATTTTAGAATTGCGCTTTTTGCTGTCGCACTACCGCTTATTCTAAAACATCGTTTTTTTATTTATTGTTTTAAAATAAATCGGTTTTCGATGTTTATGAGCGAGCCAAAATAAGCGTAGTGAATGAAAGCGATGCTCATAAATATCAACGAATGAGAGTGTAGTTGATAAATATCATTATCGCATGCGATAGGCAAAAATTTTTCTTAACTCGTCATCAACGCTTGAGACATACAGAAAATTAAATTGTTCCCTTGTAGCCTCGTGATATTTTTCCAGAAAGTAATCAAAGTTGAAAGATAAATCTAAGTGTTTATACACGAGTTCCATTTTGTCCTGAGACTGACCAGGAAAGATTAATAAATAGTCTAACTGCTTAATGGCTTCTGGCCTAAGGTCATTCAGATACTGACTTGACATAATCACCTTACTTTTATAGTGTCTGTTCTTTTTTAACAAATTGCTTACTGACTTATCTCTTAAACCGCTCCCTAAATCGTCCAAAACAAAAACAACCTCTGGCGAAATATACTTACTCTGCCTTTCTTTCGGTGCCTCCGCGGCGCTCTGTTTCTTTTCTTTTCCGAAATATAAAAATTGTGGTTTCTCTATTTCCTCTTTCCTGTTTTACTTCTCCTTCTTGTTGCTCGTCATGTCTGTTCAGTTTGTCTAACTCATAATCAATGACATTCACCCCGTCTGACTTGAAAAAGGTATATATTGCCATCGGGTTTCCCCTGTTCTTAAAGTGCTTTACCATTGCTTTAGAAATGTAGTCCTTGTGTATTGTTGAAGCAATAATGGCAATACGGGTTTTTCTGTCTGTAGTCCGTTTCAGTATTTCAAAGAGTGCTGTCGTTTTCCCGCTCTTCTTACGGGCAAGCAGAAATATATTGGCATACGGCTCGTTGAATAATTTATAACCCTTTGCTTTTTTGTTTCCATCACCATCCTGCTTAACCGGTTTCACCTTAATGCTATTAATCTTCAGCATCTTATATTCTAAGCCAAAAATTCGTTGCGGATAAAATCCGCAACATTCTGGGTAGGTTTCACCTACCCTAAGAATTCTAAGCACACAACAATTCTTTCCGCTAAATCATCAGTATCTAATGCACCAGCATCGCTTTTTAATACTTTAAATGTATATTGTCCGTCCGACCATCCAACGACACCCAAATTATAACTGAGGTTTGAAATGTTTGCTATATTACTATCTGCAAATGTGCTAATAATTCCAATTCTGTCCATATAAAGAATTCTGGTTTTTGTCTCTGATTGGTCGTTCGTATAATGAATAAATTTAACATTCATTTTGGTGGGTGTAAATGACATTTGAATATTTTTATTAAATATTTTGCTTCCCACAAAATCATTGCTTAGAAAAATAATCTTTTGGTATTTATATTCAGTAGATATGATTATATTACTAATGATAAACTTTTTAATAACAAAAATATTTTCGCGGACTGCCTGCGACTTTTACTCACGGGTAAGCGAAACAAAGAATGAGAGTTGTGCTTATTGTATAAAGCAAGGTATTGAAACTAAATTTAAATGTGTGTATAAACCTTTCAATAATTGGTGTATTAGTTTTGATGAGGCAGTGCCTTTAATCTGTGCTGGTGATACTTCTTGGTATAAAATACATTTATACGAATGTGATATTTGAGAATTTCACTTCTATCTGTCTTCGACAGATTTCTCGTTTATTCTCAAACATCGTAAACTGACAAAAAAAAAAAATGGGAGACGATGTTTATCAACAAACGAGAATGAGCGAAGCGAATGAAAGTGTAGTTGATAAATATCACTTCTTACTTGAAGAAGGCGATGGAAGGCAAATGCCAATCAATAGTGTTAAAATTCCGACATAAGTATTAGGAACCTCGCACGGCAAGTTCTTTTCAGATAGCCTAACGATACAAAGGGTTATAATGGGTATGATGATACCCATTTGAAATAAGTATTTAATAAGTCTGCTGTCGGTTGGCCTATTTTTTATACAACAACAATTCCAGTTATCTTCCAATTCGTGTTCTACTTTTTTTTCTTCAGTCTTTAGTTCTACTTCAAGAACACGAGACTTTAATTCGGGAGTTAGTTCGCCATCCATATCCATAATAGGCGGTGGTCTGTGAAGTCTAGTTGTATTATTAGACATTAGGTAAAACTTTCTGCCAATTGATTTGCTTGGTCTTGTAATATATTAAGTAAAAGTTTATTTTCTTTTTCTATTTTAATAACCTTTTCCGCCATGTGTTGAAAAACACTGACTAATATTGGTATAAATCTGTATATGTTATGCCTTCAAGGTAGCCATCTCCATCGTCTGCTTTTATTCCGCTTTCAGATACAAAATCAGGAAATATTTTTTTGACCTCGTCGGCAATAAATCCGTGGTTCTTTTTTTCTTTCTTTTTGTCCGTTTTCAAATAATATGAACAACAATTTATTTTCATTAATTTCTCACAGCATTCACCACATTCTAATGTTTTAATATCTGATTTTAATCGCCTGTCCGATGAGTTTGTCCAAGCTCCGTTAAGCGGAACATAATTATAACTACCAGAAGGCTCGCCTGTAGAGTTTGAAGTAGTCCAAGCATGAAGCAAACCAGTTGTAGAAACAAGTATACCATAATTTGAATATCCTCCCGATTTCAAAAATATTTGTGGGTCATTAGTAGAACTTGGTCTTTGTCTTATTGTTAAAGAACCGCTGGATGTTGTAGGAAGAGTTGATGTTGAAGAACAACTTATAGCACTCTGAGCATAGATAACTCCACTTCCCCTAAAAATTTAAGTCTTGATTGGTATTGCTTCCCGTAGCATTTTTTGAATTATAACCAAAACCAACTCCCTGTGTCCCGTTGCTGTGTCTGAATTCAACACCTGCAGAAGATGCTCCAAGATTGGCTGTGACATATAATCCGACTGGTGTAGCGTGAGACCCACTTCTTGCTTCTCCTCTTATATCTGCCGTACTATTAACAACAGATATGCCTGCATTTGCGGTTATTGCCCCCGTATTGCTTATGTTCATCGCCTCGCTAAATGCTATGACTCCTCCAAGTGATACTCCGGATTTGTAGTTAAAAGCAAGTTTATCACTCATTTTGTATATTTGAAAGTTTGAGCCCGGGTCACTTGATTTCCAGCCACCACCCTCCCGATAACTATCAAAACTTAAAGCAATATTGTCCTGACTATAATTCAATAATTGCAATGTGGGATAAACTGATGTATGAACAAATGCTTGAATACGTGGTTCATTCGCATTTCCTTCTGTTCCATATAATTCTAAGCCACCAGTTGCTCCTACTCCTTTCGTTGTTCTGCCTACGATTATCGGTTTGCCTAGTGCTGTTGTTATTTTATCACTCGTTGTTAATGTTGTTGTAGTTATGCCAGCAGTTGAAGTGATTGATGTTCCCGTTATTGTTCCAGCACTTGTTATGTTGTTTGAGTTCATATCTAATTCCCCATAAAACCGCATACCACCAGCATTGTTAAAACGGACAATGTCAGACGAAGCACTTTTATTATCCAAAGTTTTGAAATATAAAGACCTGCTCCTTTTACATCAAATGCTACATTCGTGAATACATAACCTCTTTGGTTCGCGGTTCCACTTGTAGCAGTATTTAGATTAAATAAGAAATATTGATAATCACCTGATGTCTGTGAAAAGAATATATCTCCTCCATTTTGGTTTAATATCCGAGCCCCATTATATGTTATATTTCCACCATTAATGATAACTTGATTATTAAAATCAGCGGTTTGTGTTAGAGTTAGATATTTTATCACAGTGCTCGCCCCATTGAATGTTTTACTTCCTGTTATTGTTTGGTCTGTTGTTAGTTTCACACAATTGTCATCCAGATATTGTCTATTTACCGCTTCATTTGCATTTTGTGGTGCTCCTAGATTAACAATCCGACTACTATTACAATCTAAGCCAGTAGCACTAAACCACGAAACAATCGTCCCATCTATAATAATTTTTTTTTGCTGAAATTTCAAGTTGTAATACGTATTTGTTTTCATATCCAAACCAGCATTGACCCGATATTACTGGTAGAATTAAAAACGATGAATGTGCCCTTTGTTGTCGAATTTATTGAATTTCCGGTTATTTCAACACCACTGCTATATGTCTTAATTCCTGCTATGGTTTGGTTTCCTGTTAGTTTCACATTTTGCCCGTCTTTTGTATCAACATAACTTTTATTTGCTCCATCTGTTGAAGCGGAAGGATCGGCTAAGTTTGTAATTTGTTGTTGTTTAAACTTAATGTTGTGCCAGATGCGGTCGCGATTACATTATTACCTGAATATAACTCTACATATGAACCAGTTATTTGTATCGGATACCAAGTCGCTGTTGCTGCTTTTTGTGCTGCAATCATTCCTATTTTTGTATCAAAGGCTATGCCAATACCATCAAAAGTAGTAGGATTGGATGAACCACTTACTTCTAAAGTTGATGTAAATTTTTTATTTCCCGCTATGGTTTGGTCTCCTGTTAGTTTAACCACCGAAGTATCAAGGACAGAAACATCCACACCATCAGCAAGATTAACATTTGTTATGCTTTGGCTTTTCATATCAATCCCCGCACTCGCATTTATTATACTGCTAAATGTTTTAATTCCTCCTATGGTTTGGTCTCCTGTTAGTGCAACCACAGAACCATCAACTGCAAGAGTAGTGAGATTAATTCCATTATATGTAGAAGCCCCTGAAATAGCATAACCACCCATATTTAGTCCTCCCGTCATACTGGCAGTGCCGTCTAATCTCAGAAAGGGTGATGTAGTGTTTCTCCATTGCCCCGTGCTACAAATAAGCAGTTGATTATCGGCTGGTGTGCCCGTTATTAACACATCGCTATGTGAGTCTATAGCTATACTTCCACCTGCTGACACTTTATCATTATTATCATTATGCTCAAATATCCATTCATCACCATCTTTGGTATTTAGTAAATTAACTCCTGTTATATTCAAATTCCCTCCCATATTAATATTGCCGAGTTCATCAACATTTATCGGAAATGTTTTATTTACCCAGTTTATTGAATTATATGTGAGATAACTATTAGTGGTATTGGTGCGGTTATGACTACATCTGAAAGTGTATCAATTGAACCGAGGGCGGTATTCCTCCACTTACCATCTACATCATTATATGTTAAGTATTGACCGACCAATGGTGCGGATATGTTTGTGTCTATCAAATTGTATAAACTGGTTTGCTGCGGATTGGAAGTATTAGAGCGGTGTTGAGTAGATGCTTTGACTTCGACATTGTCCATCACTCGTTGCTCTGTATAGTATAAATTTTTTCCCTCTTTGATGTCTGATGTTGATTTTAAAGCAAGACGTGTGTCAAAGCGGTTATCAGTCCAATAATAATTAAGTCCTTCTTTTAGGTCTGTCGTTGATTTTAAAGCGAGCCGACCATCAAAGCGGTTATCAGTCCAATAATAATTAAGACCTTCTTTTAGGTCTGTTGTTGATTTTAAAGCCAGTCGTGTATCAAATCGCCCGTCAGTATAGTAAAGGTTTATAGGGTCGGCATCTTCTGGCACTCTGTCTGTATTAAGCCCAACTATGTTGGTATTGGTTAGGTCTAAATTTTTTATATCTAGACTATCGACGGCCAACTCATTAAGGCCGAGTAAGGATTTCTATTGCGACATATTATATACAAAATTTTTTTCAAAATCTTTGAGCAAAATCTTTTTTTGTGAAACTTTTTCTAAAAAGTTTCAATTAAATATTTAATTTTATTTTTGTTAAATTATAGTAACAAAGATTTAAAGCTATCTAAATTATGCAGTCAAAGGAAGCATCAAAGGAAAATTGGAAGAAGGCTGTTCAAGCAAATAGAGAAAATGCTGAACGGCGAAAGGACGAATGGGCTCGCGAACGGCTCCGCAAGAAGGGGGAACTGAAAGATAAGACCATAGACGAAATAATTGAAACTGATGCTGAGTTAAGTGTTGCTAAGGAAATACTGGCAAAACCCGAAATCGTAGAAGACGAAAGCGACAGCGACAGCGGAATTGATATGTCTGAGGTTATTGCAAATCATATGCTTAGAAAGATAAAAAAGAATGCTAAAAAGCCTAAGAAGAAAACCGCAAAGAAAGCACCACCACCCATGGCAAGAAGCAAGAGAATGAAAGTGAAGAAGAAGAAGAAGAAAGTGAGGGTGAAGAAAGCGAAGATTATGAAACAACAGGAGGAAAACAGCGAGGTGGCAAAAAACGAAGTGAAAAAATATCAGTCAATGTATATAACAATACACCAAAGAGTAAAGGAAAAAGTAAGGAAGCAGAAAATATATTTTTGAAATTCTAATGATATTCATCAACTTCACTTCTATCTGGCTAATCGCCACATTTCTCGTTTGTTGATGAACATCGTATGGAGGTGATATTAATTTAAAATGAAATAAAAAAACGATGTTTTAGAATAAGCGAGAGTGCAAAGCACGAAGCGCAATTCTAAAATATCATGGATAACAAACATACAACTGCTAATATGAATCAACAAAATCCTGACTCAGACAAAACGGATGAGGAACAAAAAAAGGATACAACACAGGAAATATTTCGGCAGACAAAGCCCAGAACAAGGGGCACAACAATATGGGCAGATAAAGTTTTAGATATGGTAAATATTGATTTAATGGATATGACAAAAGTCGCAACAAAAATAAAAATTATAATTTTGCTTTGATTTGGATTGATATTCATAGTCGGTATGCTTATGCCGTCCCGTTAAAAAATAAGTTTTCAACTACGGTCTTAGAAGCACTTAAAAAACTACCAAAGCCCAAGGCATTTATCTCGGACAGCGGTGGTGAAGTTAAGGGTGCGGTTGGAGAATGGATGGATAATAATGGTATTAATCATTTTAAGGTTGAAGTGGGAGACCATAATTCATTAGGTATTGTTGATAGATTTGTAAGAACTCTACGAGAACAACTCCATATTATATGGTCTTATCATGGCAACTTTGATTGGATAAATTACATTGAAGATGTTGTTTATTATTACAACAAAAAGAAGCACTCAACTATTAAGGCCTCATCACTTGAAGTATTTAATGGCACTGATACTAACAAGCAAGAACATTATGTAGATAATAATTTATTTGATTTCAAAGAAGGAGACAAGGTAAGAAAACTTAACAAAAATCACATATTAGAAAAGGGCGGTAAGACTCGGAGCAAACAAATATATAAAGTAAAAGGCCGTAGGGGCTACCGGATTACATTAACGAATGATGAAGTCGTGCCACCAAGGCACTTATTAAAGACCGAGGCAGACAAAGAAGACGACAACACAAAAGACGAACCGGATATTAATAAAGAATTAAAAAAATGAACAAAAGAAAAACAAACAAAGCATTTACTGAATAGAGAACAAATTGACTCCTCAAACATAAGAACGAGCGATAGAGTCCGAAAGAAGAAGGAAATACTAGACTTGTAGTATTAGTTGACTATCTCACCATATTTGATGTACTGAGGAACTTTACCCTTGATGTAGTATCCCTTCGCAGCAGACCACGACCTAAAAACTCTTGCTGCATCTTTATCAACAGTGACATAAGGAATATCGTCTTCCCCTGATGTTACCATAAAAATAGATTCCATTCTTCAATCTTTTGCTTCTGTAAATATCTTGTTTGGAGTATTTGCGTCGGCAATGAATACCACATACACTTTACCAGACTCCACAGGCTTAGCTTGACATTTTCCTGTTTTCTTTCCGAAGCCTGCCAAAGGGCTTTTCGCTTCAGCTTTACCATCCTTCTCTGCTTCACTATCTGGGGCTGTGGTAGTAACTGTGGCTGTGGCTGGTGCTACTGCAAGGGTTGGCTCGCCGGCAGTAGCAGGGGCTGAGTCGGAGGTCTCGGCTTCGGTGGCGGTGGTCTTCTTCTTCGGGGGCATTGTCTACCCACACATCAAAAAAGCACAAAACACATGTGTGGGTAGTGCCTGAAAGCTGTTCTAATCAATATATTCTAATGATTTGTATCCCTCTCCAGTGCTTTTTTTTACTAATAAAAAATAATTATATTGTCTTATGTGAGTGTGTGCCATGTTGATTGAGGAGAGGTGAGCTGGTAGGCAGGCACCACACAACACAACAAGACCACTTAATCATTCCTCATACATCGATACATATTCCCACCATTTTCATTCTTTACATTAGTGAGTTCGGGGAAGTGGTCTTCACTATATCTAATATAAGATTGGTTGAAAGAGAGACCCTCGCTTTCTATTCCATTAAGTATCCTATCTTGGACTACTTTGGTAAATTCGTTTCTATTATCCTTCTTCCACACATTGAATATTTTCCTCTCCCTTTCAATCCTCCCTAACTCCTTCTTTCTATTCCTATCATATTGTCTATCCTCCTCCACATTGTTGCTTTCCTCATCAAGCATTCCCAAAACTCTGTTTATTGCTCTAAGTTTTATTTCGTCTGGTAGTTTTTTTCAACTAATGATTTTATCTCCTTAATGCTCTTATTAATTCGCTCCTCTGATATAATCTTATACTTCTTCAATCTGTCTTTTCCAATCTTTTGAACAAGAAAATCCTCCACCCAATCCTCCTCCGTTTTATCGCCTCTGGCTATCAACCCCTCACTCATCTGGTTCTACTGCGACACTGCGACACTGCGACAATCAGATGCAGTGGTGTCGCAGGGTTTGAAGTTTAGGTAGTGAATGCTGATAATTAATTTTTTCCTTTTTCATTTGTTGTTCCTACTTCACCTTTTTTCCAGATGTTCTCTAAAGTCGAATGTGTATATTTTTATGAGTGTGCTTGTTGCGAAAGTATTACACGAGGCTCACGTAGATGAATGGGAAGGGTGCTCACACTTGGTTTTCTGTGTCGCGGGTTCAATTCCCACTCGATTGAACGAGGGTTCCTCGTGTGTTTTTATTTTTTTTTTTGTTTTATTTACCAACTTTCAATACAAATCATATTTTTTTTTTGGAAAAAGATAAGGGGGCTCAGCACACCGACAAAAATAAGAAAAGGGGGATAAGGAATCTTAGTATTAATAGTTTGCGAAAAAGTGTGATTTTCTAGTTTTGCTTGTTTTTGTTGATTAATAAGAGAGCGAAATATGACAAAATGAGTTGAATTTATATATATTAATCTAAAGATGTACTATTCCCAACGATAGCTCAATGGAAGAGTAAGTCGGTAATATAACCAAACACAGTCCTCAAAAAAGAGAATGATGTCTCGTTATATTAGCTCAGTAACGCAAAGACAAAAAGCCGCCAAAAGACCAGGATCAAATTGGCATTTCAGACGTGTCCGGCCAGACGAAATCTATAAATAAGTTTTTTACCGGATAATTCGGGGGGTGATGTCCACAGTACCCCCTCCCAGTTTTTTATGGCGGAACTTCGTTTCCGACAAAATACGCTGTGAACTGATTTCTTTTCTGACTAAGATTCGTTTAGAGTTATGTATGAAGATACATCAACCCACGAATTAGCCGTTATAAAACAACAATGATACTTGCCCCGGTACCAATCGTATATATACTCTAGCACATTCAGTATCTATATTAATCTTCCTCTTTCTTCTGTCGATAAGATATTTGTGCAGTATGTCCAAGTATAATGTTTTATGGTTGAGTAATAATGTAATGTCGCCATTTCCATATATATGTAATAACCGGTCGTCGGTTTCCATAAATACATTTACTTTTTGTGAAGACATACCCTTGTATAAATCGGTATCATTTAATATAGTGTCAGGTGATCAAGTCTGACGACTATATCCGAAGTTGGGTTGAGTGCGCCCTAACCTTGCGATATGCCGATACAAGTAGAGATCGATAGAATCCGGTGTAGCAGTTCATGTTATCAAAATATATCAGTTCTTGATTAGACTGTAGAGTCTTTAACGAGATCATCATTCTGGTACTAATGCGGGTCGTATCCAGGAAACACCATCGCTCACTCAAATAGCGATCCCGTAACGGTGCTGTTTCGTGGCCGTCTCGTCTGTCTCTGCCGAAGCAAGAGAATAGAATGCCTATTTTTTTTTGTCAGCTGTGTCTTGTTAATCTCTAGAAGAATGAATGCTGTAGTAGCTTTAATATCTAAGTAAGGTTGTCGGGACGATATTGGATCAATGCTATGTTCGCAATCGATCAGGTCCACAATACTTCTAGAGAAAAAAAATACTTACTATAGACGCCGTTTACGCGCGCGGACTCCTTTACCTGGTGGAGGACCTCCAACCAAAGTTAAGTCTAAGGTAGACTGTTCGAGGACGTCCCAAATTTTGTGAGGGATTGCGCCTTGTGCCAAGTCAAAAGGAATGTCCAACAAATGAAACGGCTAATAGATAAAAGCCACCCCGATAGTTACTTGTCAATGAAGGTAAAATCAAGTAACACAGCAATCAAACACTTCAGACACGTGTGGTTGGCATAGTATGAGGTTTTTAATGGAGCGGGCGAAAGGCAACCGGTTTAAGTTTGCTAGCGGTTAAACAGACTTGAAAGAAGAAGAAGCGGAAAAATTAAAAGCACAGAACGGGTATGGTCATTTGTTACATTTATCTGAAATATTATTTATATGATATACAATGGAATATAAGGGAGGCCGTGCGACTGGTATCTATTACATAAATAGCAAAAACAGAATAACTGGCACAGACAGCGACTTCACTCACGAAGTCAATATGAAGCGACTAGACAATCCCACACACTGCAAAATTCTTCATATCTATGTGCCAAAGTCATATTATTCTTGTTGCCAGTCCATATAATACCTTTACACTTAGCGAAGACGGGTATGAGACTTTAATTACGATACCTGAGGGAAACTACACAATGAACAACTTAAAAAATAAACTGGCCGAGGCGCTAACCGCAGACAGCCCAAATAATTATACTTATGTGGTATCCAGTAATAATACCAACATAGAACCAGAAGATGGTAAATTAACATTCAGTGTGTCAGAGAATAAAGGAATTCAACCGCGGTTTATAGTTGATGGTTATACCCGTATTCACGAGGTAATGGGCTTTGATAGAAATTCAACATATTTCTTCGCTAAGATTTTATTAAATCGCCGAATGTAATTATTTTAACTGGTGAAAAAACTCTGCATCTTCAATCTGACTTCGTTGGTGAAGGAGATAATCACGTGCTGCAAGAAATATACACTGCCAACGAAATTCCATTTGGAGCCGCTATATACGACGGAAGTGGGTCTGAGTATGGTAAGAAATTATCCGCCAGTTCAAATAATGTATATAGGTTTTATCTTACAGACGAAAACGATCAGGCTATAAATCTTAATGGTTTGGGAGTCGTTATGACATTATTAATTTACAGAGAGACTAATTATTTTAATTTATTTACATCATTTTTCAATTTGTTAAAATCTAGGTAATTAATTTTAATTTTAGAATTATTTATTTTTTCTATAAATATATTCTGGTGAATTAGTTAATTTACACTACTTCAAAAAAAACAAAATGCCAACTCAACATGGAGGCGAACTAAACTTTTCTAGAACTGACTACATCAGTGCTTCGTATCGTTTGAATAAACTAACTCCGCGAGAAGGTGCGGGAAATATTACTGTTACTACCGCAGGAGGACAAGAAAGCAACTTTGACCTTATCAGCAGGCCATTTAACTTAGCCCGCTCTGTCTTGAGTTTTACTTATACCCCACCAGCAATGGCTACGAACTATAACAAATGCTATATGGATTGTCTGGCTCCTATTAGACAAATTCAACTTCAAACCCGTAGCGGTGTTTATCTGTGTGATGTAAATGAAGTTGGTAATTTTACAAAGATTATTTGGAAGGCTGAAACTTCTATGAAGGACTTTCTGACACTTGAAAACCACGATAATAGAAGTGGTGCGGGATGTATGCTTCAAAAGTGTAATGCGGATAGTAAGATTAATATCTCAACTTCGCAAATAGTAAAGGAGGCTTTTAGAACAACAATGACAGATGCAGGTGGAGATGTTGCCGTTAGTGTTAAGGCTATGTTTGGTGAACCCGTTGTTAATGCCCGTCGCCATAATGATGCCTGTATCGCGGATGGAAGTGGGCAACTCTCTGTCGTCAATGTCGCTTACAACGAGCCTAGCGGTTCTATTACTTCTGCTGAGCCTTCCATCAGTGTTAAGATTAATCTTGGTATGCTTTACAATACTATTTTCGCCCTTGATAAGACTATTATGTTTCCAGAGATTTTGAATATGCGTATTGTATGGCAACAGACCCCTAAAATTTATTATTACAATAACGATGCTTGGTCAACGGCTGGAGGAGTGCTCGTTGCTGCCGCTGGTAATGTAACTGTTTCTAATCTTAACTTGTTCCTTGTGGTAGAGACTAATCCAGATGTCATTCAATCAATTCAACAAAAGGTGGCGAGTGCTGAAAGTATGAGTTTTAATATTGATTATCCTTATGTTTATAAAAATTCCATTGCTCAATCCACTACACAAAATATCATTCTCCGCTTTGATAGAGGACACGGAAAACGATTGAAAAAAATTTATCACACACTATTTCACAACACTGAAAACAAGAATACCGCTTATGATATTGATAACAGAGCAACCGCTAAGACTACCAGTTTCCACACCACACTTGACGGGGCACGACTTCAAGAATTTGAAATATAATGTGCTTGAAACCTAAGCTTGAAGGTTCTGTTTTGATGAATTCAAATGTGTATCAATACAACTGGTTCTGGGTTGATACTTGGGATAATACCCGCCCGCTGTGGAGCAAATACCAAAATGAAGTTAGCGGGCTTGACCTTTCCAATGAGAGGCGATGGGAGTTCATTAGCACTATACAGAATAATGCTCATCAGCACGTAAGTGTAGCAATCACTCAGCGGGAGGTTCAGGTTAAGGCAAATATAATTTCCATTTCATAAACAATTCAGCCAAAACAAAAATTAAAAAAATTAGATTTATTTATTTTGTTTATACAAACAAACAATGAAAACTCACCAGAGAAACTTA
Source organism: Paulinella micropora (assembly GCA_019918135.1). NCBI lineage: Eukaryota > Cercozoa > Imbricatea > Euglyphida > Paulinellidae > Paulinella > Paulinella micropora. The sequence continues at coordinate 15,440 of WBZZ01002784.1, forward strand.
ATCGCAGAAAATCCGGACGGAGAATTTATAAATGTCAAAGTTAGATATGATGGTGATATTGAAACAAATCATTCAAAAACCGCTTTTGGTGAAGCATTAGTAGGTCAATTAACACCAGTTTTACAGGAAATCTTTCCATATACCATTAATACAAGGATATGGACAAAAACAGAAACAAAATCGTTTGTGTCATTTTTTAATAATATGGCTGAATTACAAACTCAAGCGAATGCAACTGCGGATGCTAGATTGGTAAGTAAAAGGAGAATTAAAATATAGAACTGGAACAGGTGTCCTCGCCCGCTTTACTGCTCTATGGACAACGGATGACACAAAAGATTATTATTCATATATCGGAATAGGAAATGAACTTGTCGACGGATTTTATCTTTACAAAAATCACTTAGGAATGAATATTGCATATTAAAGGAGGTGTCGCAGATTATATTGACCAAGAAGACTGGGATGACCCATGCGATGGAACTTCGGCTATGCCAGAAATAGTTTGGAGCACAGGAAATGTATTTCAAATTCAATTTCAGTATCTTGGGTTTGGTGCTATTAAGTTTTATATTGAAAATCCCATAACAGGACTATTTCAATTAGTTCATATGATTAAGTATGCGAATGCTAATATTGGTGTAAGTCTGCGAAATACGACATTACCCTTTACAGCAGTAATGGAAAATGATGCAGCGACTGGAATACAAACTCTTAAAACAGCGAGTGCCAGTTTATTCATTGAGGGGTCAAATACTATTAATACTAGCATAACAAATTCAATTGAGGGTAGTGAAGTTGTACACACTACAGAAAGACCGATATTCAGTATAAGAAATAAGGCAAAATATGATAGTGGTGGTGCGAACTTAGACAATTATTCATTAGTATATCCATCATTAATAAGTACTAGTAATGAAGACGGAAAAACGAATATAGTAAGAATGGTGTTGAATGGAACTTTAACAGGAGCAGTGTATGCAGATGTAGGTACAAAATATTCAATAGTTGATACCGACACAACAGCGACTGCTATCGCCAACGGAACGACGATTTTTAAAATATATGTTAATGCTAATTCAACTCAACAAATCAATCTAAGAAATTATGATATTTATCTGTCTCCAAGTGATGTATTAACTTTTACACAGAAATCCGTTTCCACTACTAATAATGGTGGAAATGTCAATATTATTGCTAATTTTATAGAAGACCAGTGATATTTGACAATTTCACTTCTATCTGTCTTCGACAGATTTCTCGTTTATTGTCAAACATCGTAAACCATTAAAGTAAAAATTAAAAGCAAAAAAAAATTTAATGGAAGACGATGTTTTACGAAACGCGAAGCGGTGAGTAAAAAATGTCAGAGATATTTTTTGCCGCATCTTTGTTATTAAAATAAGGTTGTTGAATTAAATGTTCAAGGTATGGTTTATCAATCTTAGCGACATCTTCAATTTTCATTTTTTTATACGTACCATATTGAAGAAAAATGTCCGCTTCGTGCTGTGCTATCTGTTCACCAACATTAGCCTTGATTTCGGTAATTCCTGTCTCTTTTAAATCAGTCGCCTTAAATGGTGTGCTTGGCTCGTCATTTATTGTTTTTTGTAATGTAGCTTTAACTACTTCTACATTGTCGTCCCTCGGCTTGTATTGCTCATAGAAAGAAACAATGTCAGGTTTAGTCCATTTAATTGTTGGCTTTTTGACATCGCCATCAAGGTTCCATTTTTCAATTTCATTTAAGTAGTCCTGTTTGGTGCTCAGGTCAGTCATTGATATATATATACAAAGATTTTAAAAAATCTTTTAGCAAAATATTATTACAAATATTTTTTTACTTCACTTTTAATGTCTGTAAAGTTATCAAACCACGGCTGACGGATAACCCATTCCAAATATGGCTTATCAATAACCGCTACATCTTGAATTTTCTTCTCGCGATATTTACCAAATGGAAAAGTATCCTTAGGCTTTGATGAATTACTATCCTCAATTTCCTTTATTTGGTCTTTAATTACCTTTTGAATATCTTTCAATGTGAAGGTTTCATTTTTGTTTTAATTGAAAGTTTTTCAAACTTCTCGCATAGTCTGGTGAGGGTGGTCATTGGTCTATATAGACTGGTAAAAAGATTTCTATTGAAAAAAATTAATTACCTTTTTACTTTTGCCTTTAAAATCCGTAAGGCAGTGTAGAGATATGGTTCTCTTTAATCGGCTGTATTACTCTTTTTGTGTAAGTAAATGAGAATATCTTTTTCAAATGTTCGGAGGTAATCGTTTTGTCTTTTTTGTTCCTCGTAATTTTGCTGTGGTTGTGTATTGCTATATTTCCATTCTCAGCCACATTCTTTGCTATGTGCTTTTCTCCTTCTGTCTCCAATAATGCTTCTAATTCCTCATATGCTTTCTTTGATAGTTCTTCGTCCTTTATTCCCAGACTATTGCTTATCACACTAAACATATTTACCAAGTTCAGTTTCCTGCAAGTGTCGTAGTTCATAGAAAAGCCTTTCAGTTTCATTTTGTTGTGCCGTCGTTTAGTATGTAGCCGTAGGACTTAGGCCCCGAGCCCACAAATGTCTTTCTGCTTACTTTTGTCTTTTTGTCTATTAGTTCGTCTGTCCATTGTCCTAACAAGTCACCAGTCATTGTTGTCTGTCCTTGTTTTTCATCAACTGAATATATTATGCTGTCTGTGTCGTGATATAATACCCTGTCTCCCAATCTATCCATCATATCATACAATCTCATTTGTGCGTGTGCTGTTGTGAATAAAGCCACACATATGTTTGTGTTGTAAGGGTCTGACACATTTTCGGGGTGTAGATTGTAGGATAATTCAAGGCATTCTTTATTTATCATATTGATTGAGATTTCGTTTATGTCTTTGTCATTTAGTATTTTGTATGATTCTGCCTCACTCCTGACGATTGTCGTCTGTGCCTTGTTGCTTTGTTGTCCAAACTTTCCCCACAGAGAATTCAGACATAGCTTTGCGACTGCCCTCCTTCCTTCATTTTTTTCTATTTTGCTTTTGTCCAACTTAATACCCATCTTTTCCTCATAGTCCTTTATGTAATTGTCTTTTTGTTCCTCCGTTTCCACATTTGACGGGTAGCCACTTGCCTCTTGCTTTACTTGTAGAAAGGTTTTTATGTCGTCTTTGAATAGGGTTGTTGTTTGTTGTTCCCAGTGCCACACCTCATAAACTTTAATAATACTGTAACCTTTTTCCATTGCTTTATAAATGAGTGGTGTTGCCCAAGTGCCTGTGAGTTCCCTCTCTGTGTCGTTGTGCTCGCATTTGTCTTGTAGGTTTTCCTTTCCACACTTATTACATAAATAATACATCATCTTTCCTCTATCTTGACAGGGTAGGACAGGGTGAATTAGTCCCCTAGGCGGTAGCATTTTTACTTTGGCTAATCCAAATGCTGTCTTTTGATTTAACATTTGTAATGCCTTGTCTGCCTTAATTACTTTATGATGTCCGAGAGGGTAGGGGTCATAAAACATAACACATGGATAGAGGGAGCATATGTCTATTTTGGCGTATTGTTGTTCATTCATTGCCCTCCAATATAAAGATGGAGCATTTGTCCTCCCCCCAAACATCGCGTGTCGTGGGTTAAAATTGTCTCTTGCTCCATTAATGTCTCTTCTATGTTCCTTTTGAATTCCTGCCTTACTCTTATTCTGTTCCACTTACAACCCCATATTGTTATTAAATTATTCACTTCCTCGTGTTGCTTTATTAAAATTTCCCGTCGTTTTGTTTGTATAATTGACCAAATGTCTTATTAACAGATTGCTCTTTATTCATTTGACTGCCGTCATAACACTCAGGACACCCGTGCCAGTAGCACCCATGAAACTCATATGCAGTTTTGGTCTTCGGGTCATATCCGTCTAAGTATGCCTTACCTGCGCCTTTTAAATATCATTTTTTCTTTTCCATTTAATCAGTGCTGTATGGTTTTATTGTCTTTCTTCTCTCTGTATGATAGCCACTCCACGCACATACGGCTCGTTTTTGCTTTGTATGTTCTGGTTGTTGGTATAACTGCTATGCTATCTGTCGGCATATAGATTGCTTTATATAATGCCATACAGGTAGATGCGATGGTTGTGTATTGGAATGGGTCTATGCCAAATTCTAGAAAACTCTCTCTAAATTTCATACACCCCCTTCTCAATATATCCACATCACTATGACAATATGCTTCCGTTTCTTTTTTGAAATCAAACACTTTGTCCTTTTGTTCTTCATGCTATTTCAGAAATTCTTGTCGTTTATGTTTTGAAAATGTGTTGTAGCCGTAATAGTCCTTGTCTGGTATTGCCCCTACATAATTTTGATTTGCCTCAGTATTGAAGAAGTGAGGGACAAATCCTTTCTTTAATTCATCTAAACCAAAGGTTTCAGGGAAATCAGATAGAGGCTTAGTTAGGAAAGAAAGACTATCAATAAATCTAATTTTACCCACAGCCATCATCATAATCTTACCCCCTTGATACAAATGGTGAAATGCCTTTTTCTATCAACCACTTAAGCACAAACTGACAATCATAACCCCTCGCATTATGTGCTATAAATGTGAAGTCCTTGTGTTGATTGCCAAATGCCCAATTACAAAACTCGTCTATGCTTTTGTGTATGATTGGTGAGCCGCTTTGCGGCGATGTCGTGTCTCCGCACGACTTAGATGAGCTGTCTGTGAAATACTGACTCTCTGAATGGTTAATGATATGTGTGCCTGTCTCTTGTGCTGCCTCAAAATCAAAGAACACATATTTATCAGAGGGTTTATGTATTTCTTTTTGTTTCATATTACACCTACGCTCAAAGGGTTGTAAGATTTTACAATTTTTACATTTGTCATAACCGCACTTATGTTCGCCTGTGTATGTCTTAGAGCAGACATTTCTTTTTGTTGTCGCATGTGGTGGCTGTGTGATTGTTGAAGCATTCATCATTTGGAAATTTGCGGTTACATTTTTCGCAGTGTTTCCATTTTGTTATGTTGTTATACCCCTTACATCCATCCGTAATGCATATATTACATTTCGCCGCACAGGAATGATTATACTCATAACCCTTCATACACTGCTAGCAAAAGTTTTGTTTTGATAGAAATGCTTTCATGCTCACTATGGTGTCGTAATAGTTTTTGGTTTTGAGTATGTATATGTGTTTGTATGGTTGTTCCTTTTCATCTTTGAATTCAGTTTTATATATTATCTTGTCTGGAATTCAACAATTGCTATGTTGTATTTTATATGACTGGCAAACACATCTACCTCAGGAAGTCCGCATAAATCTTTTATGACACCAGCCTCCTCGTGTAAAATGTTTGCCAGTTCGTCTTGAATTCTACGTCCATCCTTTATCCGTGAATATTTTTGATGTTTCTCTATCCTTGCTCTAGCAACTACAATAGACCACCTTGCCAGACATATGTTGTCTTTGTTTTTGATTGTTATCACTCCTTCTTTTGTAAATGTCCTCCTGTGTTATTGCTTTCAATCTAGCCCCTCCCTCTGGCATCCTTATTCCCTTAAAATTGAAATCAATTGATTCTATTGTGTTGCATCTTCCTCATCAATCCACACTTAGTCGTTTGATTGTAAAATCGTTGTAAGTCTTTCTAATATGTCTTGTAAGTCAAAGTCTTATACTTTTACAAGAGAATTTTTTGTTTGAACATTATCCACGATTCAGGAATAGCCGATATCCTTACTTGTATTTTGTCGTTTGGATTATATAAAGACTTAAAATCATCCACGATTATGCCTATCATTTTTATAATGTCTTCTAACGAAAACTTTTTAATCTATTCAGAAAAGCTTTTATTGATTTTTACATTATGCAATGACTGCCCCACTGGCAAATCGTTTTATGTCTTGCAGTATTAATTTATAACCATTGAAGTCTATGACATTAGGTTCTTCCCTTTTTCGCTCCCTTCTTTCAGGCCGTTTTGATTCCACGACATATTGCTCTGGGTTTGGTAGTGCCCCTCTTGGTGTTGTTATGTCGTAAAACCTCCCGCAGTTTGGTTTTTTTACATAGAGTTTGCTTTGCAGTATTTGGAATTGTATGCACTGTTCTGTGAGCTTGTCAAGGCTCCAAGTTTGCCCCCCGTAGTCTATGCTTGACATTGTTATTAGGGTTTTGATTTTTCACAAATAAAATAAATATATCTATATATATATATATTTTATCTATATACATATATATATTATATCCTTAACATAAAATTTATATCATTTTTCATAGGGCGATATTTAGTCCGTCAACGAGCCTCTGGAGCTGTTTCATCCTTGCGATGTCAACATTCTCCTTTTCCCTTTTCTCCTTTGCTTTCTTCAATATGACCTCCTTGTTCTTGTAGTAGTAGTCCTTAGCACTCTGCTGGGCTTTCTCTTTGTTTTTTATATTATAAATTCTCATCCGTTTTGAGTTTAGTTGCAGGATTTCTTCGTCTGTAAATACTTTGGTTCTGCCAATTGTATGTCTTTGTTTTTGAATTTTTTCAAAAACAGTAATATTATATAAATATATAATATAATTTTTCATTTCTTTAAATAATATTTATTCTTTTATTTACCAACTTTCAATACAGAGAACATTTTTTTTTGTTTTGGAAAAAGATAAGGGGGCTCAGCACACCGAGAAAAAATAAGAAAAGGGGGATAAGGATGCTTAGTACTAATAGTTTGCGTGTACTATCCCCAACGATAGCTCAATGGAAGAGTAAATCGGTAATATCAAATTGGCATTTCAGAAGTGTCCGGCCAGACGAAATCTATAAATAAGTTTTTTACCTGATAATTCGGGGGGTGATGTCCACAGTAACCCCTCCCAGTTTTTTATGGCGGAACTTCGTTTCCGACAGTCAGAAAAGAAATCAGTTCAAAGCGTATTATGATTTCTTTTCTGACTAAGATTCGTTTAGAGTTATGTATGAAGATACATCATCCCACGAATTAGCCGTTATAAAACAACAATGATACTTGCCCCGGTACCAATCGTATATATACTCTAGCACATTCAGTATCTATATTAAAATCTTCCTCTTTCTTCTGTCGATAAGATATTTGTGCAGTATGTCCTAGTATAATGTTTTATGGTTGAGTAGTAATGTAATGTCGCCATTTCCATATATATGTAATAACCGGTCGTCGGTTTCCATAAATACATTTACTTTTTGTGAAGACATACCCTTGTATAAATCGGTATCATTTAATATAGTGTCAGGTGATCAAGTCTGACGACTATATCCGAAGTTGGGTTGAGTGCGCCCTAACCTTGCGATATGCCGATACAAGTAGAGATAGATGGAATCCGGTGTAGCAGTTCATGTTATCAAAATATATCAGTTCTTGATTAGACTGTAGAGTCTTTAATGAGATCATCATTCTGGTACTAATGCGGGTAGTATCCAGGAAACACCATCGCTCACTCAAATAGCGATCCCGTAACGGTGCTGTTTCGTGGCCGTCTCGTCTGTCTCTGCCGAAGCAAGAGAATAGAATGCATATTTTTTTGTCAGCTGTGTCTTGTTAATCTCTAGAAGAATGAATGCTGTAGTAGCTTTAATATCTAAGTAAGGTTGTCGGGACGATATTGGATCAATGCTATGTTGGCAATCGATCAGGTCCAAAATACTTCTAGAGAAAAAAACACTTACTATAGACGCCGTTTACGCGCGCGGACTCCTTTACCTGGTGGAGGACCTCCAACCAAAGTTAAGTCTAAGGTAGACTGTTCGAGGACGTCCCAAATTTTGTGAGGGATTGCGCCTTGTGCCAAGTCAAAAGGAATGTCCAGCACCCCTCGTGGTAGTGCTTGTATGGTCCACCGGTATGACCTTTATCTGTGGGAGATATGGTATCATCCCATGTATCAAGTTTTTTGGCGTCTTTATATACTGGAAGGTATTGCATTACTTTAGGATCTTCCACTGGATCCAGACTCCTCCAGAAATGTAAGACTGGTTGTATTATTTGTGCCGCAGTCGAAATTCGATTCGATCGCGTATGGTGTTTGTGAGGTACTGCCATGACTCTCATGAGATATAAATCTGAGAGCGTGTCATCGGCTACGTGAGATTTGAAGAAGGAGCAGGGGCCGATGTATATATTACCAACGGGTATTGCTTTCACGTAAAGGTGGAAGAGAAGGACAGACAGGAGTTTATACCGAGGAGAAGGGGACGACTCCCTGATATCCCGGCAGAAGATATTAAAAGCCTTATTACCGAATTCTGGGGTGACGAGCCTACGTGGCCGCGCTCACTGACAGAAGTGAAAAAGTGCCTACGCACTCTTTTTGAAAATAATAAACCATATACGGTCATACTCCCGTACAATGAGAAGGCGATATGGGCGCAGGAGATACGGGACCGGCTTATTGATCATCCGATACCGGTGCCCTCACGGAAGCAACACTTAGTGGTGGCTTGTCGTATCGGGGCTCGTGAGCAGAGCAGTGCATACAAGCGGAAGCTCAGAGACCAGGACAAGTTGAAATTGATTCCTCAAGCGTTCGCATGCTTCGATGGTTTCTACACCCGAAAAGCTCCGTTGCAATATGCGAGATTAATAGATATGTTGGTAGGTCTGGCGGAGGACGACGAACCAGACAATGCCACATATGAAAAAACGGGAATGGACGATATATCAGAAGAAGAGTTGGGCTTGGAGGAGGACGGAGCACCCCTCAAGCATCACAAGAGAATGTCAGAGGAGGAGTTTAAGGCGGCGATAGAGAAATTGGCAGGAGGAGCAGGTACGGAGAAGGAGAAAGAGGTTTTGAAAGAGAGATTGAAGGCGAACAAAATGATTTTTGACCCCCCTCAAGCGGGAGGTGTCAAGCCGGAAGACTTCACCGCGGTTATTTGTAAAATACCAGGTGCTGAGCCTTCCCCGGGGCCACGACGGGCAAATCTGAGTATACATGAAGCAAAGATCGCAGAAGAACAAGCACGGCAGTTACTAGATGAGGATTTCATTGAGAGATCGACATCTCCAATAGTTTCCCAACCGAGACTGGTGCCTAAACCGGGAGGAGAATGGCGCTTAACGGTTAACTATGCCCGCGTCAATAAAATTTTAGAGGAGGAACGAAATCCATTACCTACTCTTGAAGAAGGAAGGCGAGTATTGCGGAACGCCAAGCTATACTCAGTCATTGATCTGAGGAATGTCTTCTGGCAAATTCCACTGGATGAAAAGTCCAGATGGCTGACTGCATTTGTAGTAGGAATGGATATATATCAGTGGAAAGTACTTCCGATGGGACTCAAACAGGCCCCGGGACTCTTTCAGAAAGCGATGCAAAGCATGCTGAGTAGCAAATATAATGACCAGACAGAGGGAGGTTTCATGAGGAGAAGAGGACAGAAGGCGGGAGAGGACGCATTTTGCTACATCGATGACATTATCGTGTACTCCAGTACGATGGAAGAGCACATCGACCATTTAACAGATATTTTCAGGCGTATCAAACTATTTGGCCTGAAATGTAATTTGAAGAAATGTCAACTCGCAAAGACAAGCGTGACATATTTGGGGTACAAAATCTCTTACAATAGAGTCTCGATATCCAAAGAGAAGAGGGAGGAGATCATGAGCCGGCAGAGGCCGAAGAATCGCACAGAGCTGCACTCATTTCTTGCGATGGCGCAATATTACAGCCAGTTCATACCCAATTGGGGTGCAACTCGGGCTAAGTTAGAGAGAATGATCGACTTCGGTGATTTTGAGAAGTGGGATGATGAAGCCTTAGAAGCGTACAACATGCTCAAAGATCTCATCTACAAAGATCCGAAGGATGGCGGACTCGTGCTGATGATGCCAGACTTTTCGAAGCAATGCGTAGTCGACACAGACGCATCAAAGTTCGCGATCGGCGCAGTCTTACAACAGGAAGATGAGGAGAAAAAGTTGCGCCCGATCATGTTTATAAGTAGAAAGTTCACGGAGGCGCAAATAAGGAGAGCGCAAAATGATCTTATCTACGACCGACCGAGAAAGGCGATAAGGACGGCACGTTTGCAAGGAGTCCATCAAGAGGGGAGCGATGACGGAGATCAAGACCCTCGCGCGGGCAATGACACTCTCGTTCACCCTAGTTGGAAAGAAGGAGATGCGATTGGACATATTTCATGGGCCAAAGACGCTTTTTACTTGGTGAGGCCTACGGCCCCAACGATGGGCACCTTTTCCCCATGTATATAATCTCCTCTTTCCTCTTTTCAATGAGATCATCTATCGACTTTTTATCACATTGTGTAGAGACTGTAGCAGTATAGACCTCCGCCTCTCTCTTGTCTGACAAGTTTGAATCATCTTTAGACACCGCGTCCGTTGGCATATATGCCTCATATGCGTGTGTAATGGCCACCTGTTTCCCTTCCGATGCTACCCCTAGGTGTAGGGCCTCGTATGAGTCAATAGCATGGAGAGAGTCGACAGTATATTCTTCTCCTGGCTCTGCGCCGTATATGATTCTTTTGGCGGCGCAATCAATCACTACGTTCATTGTCGCCAGTTGGTCGTACGACAAAAGAACAGATCCGTGGTATTCGGGGACAACGTACAAGTCCACTCGATATACTCGTCCGGATTTCAATTTAAAATTTAAAGTGATGATGCCCGTTATATCCGTCCAACTACTAACTCCTTTCAAGGTGCCAGATGATTTTTTCATATTAGTTTCTAACCACTCATGGTGTTTCGTAGTAAATTTCCGGCCGACAATATTAATATTCGCCATAGTATCATTACCAACGTTTATAAAGGTATTTAATGTTTCACAAAAAGGGTTCGTATAGCATAAAGCGTCTGGCCGGTGACTTTTTAAGGCCAATACAAGGAGCTTGTGTTCTAAAATCTGTATCCTTTTCTCGAGGTTCGCCTCCTCCTCCCTTTCCGCCGTTTTTGTAATGTCTTTTTGGGTATTGTTCACAGGCGAAGGATGATTGTCCTTGCTTTCTCTTTGTTTGAGACCGTGAGGAGAGGTTGATGTCCTCCATCCTCCTTGTCTATTGTCTGTCTCGGCAAGTTGATTCTTTCAATTCCATACAGGGATTATAGAAAAGCGAGGGAGGAATACGACTGGATGTACGAGGAGCGATACAACGAAGAAAAAGCGGAGAACGAAGCGAAGGAAAAAGAGGAAAGAGAGCAGAGCAAGAAAGAGAAAGAGAAAGAAAAGGAGAAGACGGAAGTTATCGAGCACAACCTGATGGTAGCAGACGGTAAGAGAAAAAGCAAGAAAGAGAGGATGATAGTGCAGGACAGTGGATCGTCACGAGACATAGCTTGCACGACGGCTATCTTAAGCAACCTATCTGATATTGCCCCAGTCAGTCTGATCACTGGAAACGGAGAAAGTGTAGTAAGCCAGAAGGGAGAAGCGAGATTAACCCGTGTAGATGGGACTGGAAAACCCGTGATGGTAAAGAAAGAGATGTTGTACGACCCTAGAGTGCCTGTGAACATAGTTTCAACCGGCAGCATGGATCACTTTTACCACAGATCTGTTATTCACCAGAACGGTCAGTTGCTTATCCTAAATCACCCCATAAGAGTGAAAGAGAGAGAGACGTGATAGCCAGGGGGAGAATGACGCCGGGAATGCTGTACCGGTGGGACACGGAATATGACGAACCTCTAGACATAAACAAAAAAGATTTGAGCCCAAGATAACAGTAAAGAAGGCTAAGGCGCCGGGGGTAAACGGGGAGGGAGCCCCCAAGGTGAGAGAGAATAAGAAAGAGGTAGCAAAAGTTTGTGAGAATAGAGAGAGTAAGGGATGTGTGTTATACGCTATGCATCCTGAGAAGAGTGCAAATTAAGAAGCCTGTAGATATTTACGTCATGCATCAGTGCAGCGGGCATAGGCTATAAAGAAGAACTATGCATTAGGCGAGGCATTGGGCCCCAAAGTTGTCGGCAATGAAGATTTAGATATTGTGAAGCTTGTATGATGGGTAAGGCAAAAGAGTTGCCCAGATTTAAGAAGAATAGGATTAGGAGAGCTAGTTATGTGAGTGAGATTTTGCACGTAGATACAGCCGGACCGTGGGCAGTAATGTCCATCAATGGCAAGTACTACAAGTTTTTACTTGAGACACAAGAACGAGTTCGTAGAGCGTCTTAAGCAGGCATAGCGTGGTTTGAACGACAGACCGGTAGGAAGGTCAAACTTGTCACGTGTGACAACGAATTCGTTGCCCCCGTGGAAGTAATCGAATGGTGGAAACCATTACAATTTATTTGGAAAGTTTCAGCACCGGGAGACAAGGACGGTAATCCGATAGCTGAAAAGGTTAATGACATAACTGCAGGGCCAGCTAGGGCTATGCGATATGAAGCTAACCTTCCACTTAAGTTTTGGGCAGAGATGGAACACACCGCTACCACACTACACAACATATTACCAGCTACAACCGGACCACGTCAAGGGATTTCACCCTTTGAGCAGTGTTTGGGTTACAAACCGGCCATTCGGCAACTGAAACCAATAGGATGTATGGGAGTAATGTATGTCGGAAAGCAAGTTGGCAAAAGAAACTATAGGGGAAAACGTGTAATGCTCTTGTGATACGATGTTTTCAAAAGGCTTTACAGAGTTTGGGATGGCCGAAAGGTCATATCAAACGTACGTAACGTGCGTTTCAACCCCCAATGTAGTTGGAAAAGATGCACACCCACCCAGAGGAGTACAAAGGGACGACGAATCTGAGGGGGAGAGTAGCGCAGAGCAGCTTGAGCAGACGGAGACAGAACCGGAACATGAAGTTCAGGGGGAGTCAGAAGAGCATGAGGAAAAACATGGAGTTGAGGACGACACTGGTCCAGATTCCGGTCTTCCCATTGACTCTAACGAAAGCCAAGTTGTTGATCAGGACGACGGGGTAACACCCATCGAATCGCTTAGTGCGCAGGACCCTTCGCTAGTCACCCAAGCCGGAGATATAGGGAAGGAGAAGCGCCAAACAAGGGCCTCACGTGGGAGCAGAGTGACAAAATCACGACAGCTAGCATAGTGAGAGGGAAACGAGAAGACGATAGCAACGCCGGTCACACAACCAGTCACAACTAAGAAGGTAGTCAAGGAAGATACATCATTAGAAAATGTCAAGGTAGCTGTACCAGCGGTAGCCTTTGGTGAACTATAGGCAAAGGAAGAGTATGGAGACATGTACAGTTGGCAAGAAGCTAAACGAACCGGTAAAGTTTTGAAACCCTGCGAGAAAGGTGATAGACTCAAAGTTCGCAAACAGCCCAAGCCAAGTCACTTTGTAGCTTTTGATGACGGTCTAGTTGAAAAGATGTTAGACAGTGAAATCAAGAAATATAAAGTAGACCCAATCCATCCACCCGGTGAACTAGAAAACGCCGAGTCGTCCGAGGAAAGCATACTAGGAGAGGATAGTAGTGAAGTTTTACTCTACCTCACACTGCGTGTGCCAAAAGCGATAGTCGACGAAGGGCTAACAGCAAAGGAGTTGAAAGAAGGTATGGATAAAGAGATAGAAGCTCTTAGGTCTTTTAACACCTATACCTGGGTAAGCCCCAAGGAAGCAAAAGAGAAGGGAGTGTCGAAGATAGTAAGATTGACATGGGTACATAAAGTCAAGCTTGATGATAAAGGACGAAAGTTTATCAAGTCACGATCAGCTTTGAGAGGAGATATGCTAGAACCTGGATTCAGCTATAACCCAGATCAGCTATTTGTACCTTGTGCAGCTCACCGATCACTACTTTTCTTGGCTAAGATAGCTGCTTGGCATGGTCACAAATTATACGGCATAGACTTCAAAATGCTAGAATAAACGATCCTGTGTACGCATACGCCCCAGATGGTTTAGACAGGGAAGGTCATGAAGGCATGATATTAAGGATAGATGGAGCTTTGTATGGTGCCCCACAAGCAGGCAGACGTTGGTATGAGATCTTGGCTCCAAAGTTAGAGGAGTTAGGATTTCGATTGCTAGATGCCGATCTATGTATGTTCGTTGAGAAAGACAAACCCATAAGAGATGCAATCATTGCATATTTCATGTAGACGATCTAATTTTCTCGGCGCCTAACGAACGCGCGTATGATAAGTTTGCAAGCCAACTAGAAAAGTTCTATCCCCTAAAGCGATTAGGTGTAGCCAAAGAGTTTAAGGGTATAGAAATAGAACAGGAAGGAGGTCGCATTTTACTTCATCAGACGAGATACCAGAAACAGATCTTGAAAGACGTAGGATATGCAGACGCACGCCCGCTAAGCACGCCTAGCGCAGAGCAGGAGCCAGAACCTATGTCGGAATCTAGTGCACTTAGGAAGCATTCCATTCCTAGCTTAGTTGGAAAGTTACTGTTTCTGACTAAGATGACTAGACCAGATGCAGACCAAGCTTTGAATGCAGCTAGCGTTATGCAGACTGTTGACGTCGGAGTGACTTATGCAATGTTGGGACGAACTTTTCGGTACTTAGTGAATTCATTTCGCGGTATTGCATTTCACGGGCCGAAATCATCGCAGGAAGCAAGGACATATCCCGGAATTACTCTATGGCCTGATGCGGCGCATAAAGTATGCAAAAAGACAGGAAAGTCTCGTACAGGTTATATCGTTCTGTGGGGAGGAGACCCGGTTGCATGGTTATCGAAACGACAATCGCGGATTGCATTGAGCTCGAATGATGCGGATTGCATTGAGCACGAATGATGCAGAGATAGAAGCAACAAGAACAGTGTCTGTGCGACAGGGGAAAAGAGCTGTAGAATGTATTCGTGAAGGGTTAGCAGTTAGACATATAGCGGAGGAATCAGGAGTAGCACAGAAAAGCCCATTATAATTATTTGAGGACAACGCACAAACTATTTTAGCAGCAGAGAGAGGAATGTCAGGATCACGCACTAAACATCTACCACTTAAACTACATTTCATGCATCATGCACAACGTGATAAAGAAGTAAGGTTCGTAAAAGTACGAACTAAGAAGCAGATAGGGGATGTACTAACTAAACATGTACCTAAAGACCAGTTTGAGTACTTGGTTAGTAAGTTCATGATCACACTTGAACCATAAGCTTTATTTACAGAAAACCCGCAAATTTCCGCTGAGTTCACTCATGATGTTCTTTTATGTGAGTGTGAGTCTTTTCTTTGCAGGCGATGTCTCTATATAGGTATTCATTTAAGGCGAGACGAATGATCCCGTGGACGAGTGTAAACGAAGCGCGTGACGTCACGTGACCATCGATCGTGCGCAACAAGAACGGGATGGCGGAAGTCGAAAGGCGAGAAGGAAGCCGGTGGAGGAAGTCGGACAACGACGACGGCGACTTATTCGTTGAGATCGGATCGTGGACTACCATCGCTTTATTATTAGTTACCAGAGGGCTATTCTAGCTGACAGTTTTTATTGTGATTTACACACGAGGAGCAACTTCGAGTTTGCTATTACATGAGTAGACGTAATTTTTACTTTTATGTGTGAGTGCAGTTGGTCATTTGCGTAAGAGCCCTTTTACATCGATTTAATCGACCCAATGGATCGAGATGCTTTCAGCGAGGAATTGATGATTCGTATGGATTCTACGATTTGTGACTTGCTACGTTTTGAGTCGCATATATGTAGCTTTTATTTGATGTTAATCTCACTCAGTCAGACACGATTTACGAAGTTATCCCACTGTGCAATTGAAATTGAATTAAGGGGGAGCGTTGGACAGTCTAACTTCAGTTGTTATTTAAGTCGTAATTATGATTAACTTCTATGCGCAGTAATATTTGCTAAGTCATAATTGGGAGTAACGGTAATGGATAATTCAAGTCAATTGTGCACGTTATGTTTTTACCATTGTGCACCGGACCACATCATTGAGCGTCAGTTACTGTTAGTCACGCACTTAGATTAGTTAGCTCTCTTGCAATTCAGTTCTGCGTTTGTGTCTTCGGATTAAAGTGGCTGTGAGCAACCTGGCTTTTAACGAAGTCTCCCGGCAAACCGCAAATGAAAGGTAGGGTAAGGTCCGTGTGTGACCGGTTTATACCTAATCATCGAAAACCCCAAATCAACGGGATCGGTAGTCAGGACAAGTGGATTTTTGCTCCTCAGGACAAGTGGTTTCGCGTTCCAGTTGCCAACGATCGCACAACAAGTTCCAGTCAAGTAGCTTTGGGTAAGTCAAAAGGTAAGACATGTCTCTACCTACACACTACCCGAAAGTGAAGTTAGATTTGAAAATACCTCGTCTCCCAAGGAATGTAAAAGACTTTAAGACGTACGAGACTACTTTGGTATCTATCCTTAGATTAGTTAACCCCCAGTTAATTAATTGCTTAGAAGGTAGGGCGATAATTTTCCCTAACGCTGTCAAGAGTGAGTCTGCACCGTCACCATCTACTACTAAGTCACACAAATCACCGTCTCTGTCTATCACACAAAGAGAGTTAGATGAAGAAGAAGGTCTGAGGAGAGAAGAAGAGAAGAACGAAAACACGAGGAAAAGAAGAGAGCTAAAAGATGAGTTATTAACATACCTTATTTCCTCCTGCCAGCACAATCCTGTCGCTATGGCACTGTTGCCAGAAGCAGAAGGTGATCCTGCAGAATTCTGGAAAGCCATTGTAGACAAGTATAGAGGATTAGACGAAATAACAAAGGCAGGTCGACTGGACAAGCTAGATGCTATGCAGGGGCCTAGTTCGATGAATAGAGTAGAGACATGGCTAACTAAGTACAAGACACTAGTCCGACAGGTTGAGATAGATGAAGGTAGACCTGAGTCAGACTATAAGAAATGTAAGAAGTTATTTAGGTTACTTCAACACCTAGAACCTATGTCAACTCTATACACTACATGGCAAAACATGGATGCGAGATGGGACTGGAAACAGTTAACCCTAAAGATAGTACAGGTCGCACAAGAACACAATAACGAAAAATTGTACAGGGAAGTAATAAAACCCCAGAGAGGCAAGCAGGTAGTATTTAGCACAGTTTCTACGACAAAAGACTCTGAATTAAAATGCTACTGCTGCAAGCAAGCTGGACACATGTGTTACGAATGTACTTCGAGATGTGTTCGAACAGATTGCAGAGAAGGCAAGAGGGGTGTCAGACATACAGGTACTGATTGTTCTTTTACTAAAGGCATAACTGCTAGACAGGGAAAGACAGGTAAGACAAAGTTTTCTGATAAACCCAAAAAGCCCACTCACAAAGATAGCTCTTCTGAAAAACCTAGCTCTAAACACAAGTCCAGAAAGGGTAGCACAATGAACAAAAAGAAAGGACCAAGGAAGGGAAAGTTCATATGTGTAGGTGAGGAGCAGGAAGAAGAAGAGAGTGAGTCGTCACAAGATGAAGGAGAGTCAGTTGATCAACAGGAGAACGATGAAGTAGAATCACCAGAACAGTCTGATCATGAGAGTCAGCGAGATGACGATAATGATGAGCCTGATGATTCACTACAATCATCCAGTGGGTACACACGAATGAGGAATTCGAAATATTAAGAAGAGGGAGAGCAAGAAGAGACCTCAGACAAACCCTATCCCTATTCCTATTCCCCACACTCAGCAGAAAGTTAAGCCCTCATCTAGACCCCCGCAAGAGTTCAGAGGGATTGACCCCAGCATTTTTCATGTCCCGTATTTCTCAAGCGCCTTTTTGCTGAAATATGCATTGTTAGAAGCTCAGATTAGGCATTTAGGGCGAGATCTTTCTTTAGTCTTAACAGAGTTATTTGGAGATGTCCCCCCTGACACAATCCCGATTGGACCAGTCAACCTAGTAAACTATGCTAAAGTATGGAGATCGAGGAAGATAGAAAACCCTGAGAAGTTCTTGATCACAGATAACAAGCGATGTGAAGGCATAGTTAGGGACATAGGAAAGAGATGCAAATGGACACTACGCTTAGGTAGAAAGGGAGGTCCGGGAACTAGTGCAGCCTGGAGGTTGCTTAGGTTTAAGAACTGTGACTTTCACAAACCCAAGCTCAGACCTGACTCTGACAAGAGCCCAGTGATGACAGATGAAGCAAAAGCTCTCATGGTAGCAGCATTAGCAGAGATAAGAGATCCAGTGATGTATGATAGAGTGTATAGTGGGATCCCCAGGGACAAAGGCGGATGTCCCGTGCCCCCTCCTCATCTAACAGAGATCTCTGATCTAATTCCAGCTGACGAACTTAAGGTAGGAACCATTGGCCCTATGCGTGAATAGTGAATGGCCTAGGTCGCCCCATGTTCTTAAGATTGATAGTCAGTCGCAGCCCAGCTGTAGATGAGGCTAGTCATGGCGAGAGTGTAGACGAGGGAGTAAATGACATTGCACAAACCGACCGATCAGAACGAGAAGAAGAGGAGGAGGAATCCTTTGAACCCACCCCTGGAGATTGGACAAACCCAGAGAGTAGTCAGTATGGTCAATTCCCAAATAGGTGGATGTCCCCTTCAGATGCTCTCACTGAATGAACGCAAGGAAGCAGGATTAGGACAAAGACTTGCTATGGAGACCCTAAAAACAGGGTAGTATCAGATGACAATGGGGGAGAAACTGTTATCAGACGATGGGGAAAGAGTAGCTATAAATCCTACCTTGATGTTAAAGCATTACCTTCATTACTCCCGGCACAGGCAGCAAGTAGCAGCTCTAATAGCACCACAGGACCTTTGGCAGCTAGTCAAGCTAGTAGTAAAAGTAATACAAGTCAGTCTACATCTGCTAAACGCCCCATAAGTAGTGCAAAGAGTAATGCAGAGCCAGCCAGTGCTAGTGCACAAGATAGCAGTAGTGTGCCTACGGTTAACCCCAGAGCAACATGGCCGCCTGATAACCACCGGGTAGAGTAGAGAGTTACTTCACCCAATTGTTTGATGCCGTTCACCAGGGGAGTTTCAATGCCGACTTCAGATCGACGGGAGCTTACAACCGGGATGAAACGACAAACGTCTTTTACTCAGGATTGCTTACGGTCATAGAACAGTACATAATAAACATGAGTCTAAGGAGTGAGGATATCGACGCTACCCAGTTTATAATAGGTTTTCCTTTCTTGCTTATACTGATTCGCACCCTTACATTCAAGAGATCCTAGGTCCCGTCCCCAGACGAAGCCCGATTGAAGAACCGGCAGCAGAAGAGGAAGATGAGGAAGGAAATGTAGGTGGTAGTATTGTGCACAATGCCCATGCTATGGTCAATTTGTCTAGAGATAGCATAGTTGACGATAGTGCTTGTAGCACAAACATATCACCCAACAAAGAAATATTCACTAATTTAGTGAAAGGACAATCTAAGTTCAATGGCAGGACAGCTAACAGTATCATAACTACGGCCCTGAAAGGGAAGATATCAGTACAGTTAGCGGGAGTCGGAGAGGAGATAGACGTAGTTGCAATTGCTAGAAATGCGGTTTATAACCCAGACCTGCCCTATACTCTTATATCTACTGCCACATGGGATAATGCAGGAAACGCAGTACTGCATCAGAATGGACTAATTTCGCTGGATAAACCCATTCCAGTTGATAAGGGAGCAAAACTAGCTCAAGGACGCAGAGCACAAAACAACATATACGTCTGGGATAGGCCTGGCAGTAAGCAACTAGACCCGAATCTCATTTTTGACCCACACACAGGCAAGCAAGTCAATAATAGGAAGAAACTTGCAAAGCTGAAGAGTCGTAAAAAGAAACACGTAAACCATAGCGCCACATCGATACCCACGCAACAATGCATCGCACCAAATGCTATCACAGACTATCTATTTTGTGGAAATGTATCTGCGTGTGTGTGTGTGGACGGGGATGTGATCATGGATGCAACTATGTGCCTTATGTGTATGAATGCGACACTGAACTTGGAGAAAGAGCTGATGACAATACATACAATTGCTCACCTATTGCCTGTTGTTCGTCCTGATGCAAGTAAGAATATCCATTTTGTTATACTTCATCGCATGGCTCTACACAGAGGCGGAGAAGCAATGGATAGACTAGCCAAATCTCAAGGGTGGACGATCATAGGGAAGGATTGGAGAGAGGCAGTGAGAAAATGTGAGTGTTGTAATCAAGCTAAGATGAGAGAGTTATATCATAGCTCTAAGAATAGACACGACAGGGATTGGGCCCCGGGAGAATGTCTGGTTATGGATACTCAGTTTTATCTAGTCTTGTCCCATGATGGTAGAAAGTATAAGTATAGTGGATACGTAAAGGATTACTACCTAAAACAAAAGAACGAGTTTTATGACTACTTTCTCGAGGCCGCAGTTGCTTTCTTTGAGCGTCAAACAGGAAATGCTGTTAGAATGGTCAAATCTGATAAGGAGTATAGGGGTTACGGGGTTTTCCAAGCGTGGATCAAACGTAAAGGGACAGAATTCTATCCTTCCCCTAAGGGCCATAGTAAGAGTAATGCAGTGATAGAAAGATCGCATCCGACTATGGAAGGCCCGGCAACAGCTGCCAGACTTGACGCGGGTTTGCCCAAAAGTTTTTGGACAGACATGGAAAGGAACTCTACTTACATTGAGAATAGAATCCCCAATGCACATGGTAAATTCAAAGGTGTTTCCCCTTTTGAGGCCATCTTTAAAAAGAAACCGCTAATGTCTCACCTAAAACCCATAGGTTGTGCTGTGATTATGAAGGTGGAGAGTAAAAAGGGAGAACCGAAAGGTGTGCCAGTCATATTCCTTGGGTACGAACCAACTAGTGGTTGCTATAGGGTGTACGATCCTGTAGGTCGAAGAATTTACGGAGATTTGCGAAATGTCAGCTTTGATGTCAACCGCATGGGGGAAACGTGTAGCTGCGAAAGTTCTCAAATTCAATCCCCGGGAAGAAGAGAAAATAGAGTGAGTTGCCTGGAGTAAGGAAGTATCAGCCCCAAAGTCTAGTATCCCAGAGGGAGACGAAGAGAACGGTCCCGAGGAAGGAATCACCGACGATATAGAAATAGAGGGAGCTGAAATATGATTTCATCCTAAGAAACAGGGTTTGCCTATTTCGGGTGCTTCTAGGTCTACCGTAGTTGTGGAAAAAGAAATTGTGGCCGTTGAAGGTGACAGTGAAATGGAAGAGCCGTTGTCCCCACCAGCCACTCCACAGGTTCATGATCCAGGTGGAACCCCACAACCGGAAAAGAAAAGTGTCAGTGAACCGCGAGTCAGTTCGGTAGCCTTTCAGAAATCAAAGAAAGATAAGAAGGTAAGACTGCCGAACCGACTGGATACCTTCAAGGGAGTTGAAGTAGCAGTTCCTGCCCCAGAATTTGGAGGGAAATGGGCTAGGGCCCAGTACGGAGAGAAGTGGAGCACTCATGTGAGAAAAGGAAGAGCCATCCGTCCAGGGGGAGCTTTAAAGGCAATCTCTGGAAAAAAAAGGAACCTACACATTATATATACTTCGGAGAGGGTAAAGCAGAGAGAATGCTAGATAGTGAGATAGAAAAATATAGAATTAGTTCAGTCGGTACGGATAGTCTTATTGAAATTACCCCAGAAGTCGAAGTAAGTGTACCAGAAGTGCCCACGTTAGTCCAGGGAGACCAAAATCAGTCAGTATTGTCTCCCCATAAGCCTAACCCCGCTACTTTCCGTTCCTGGACACAGGGAGAGATCTTGGGCGGCAATCTCATACCTGATGGTCAAAAGAGGACCAGACCCCAGAAGCAGCCAGCTGTTCCTCCAATTAGCGTAGCTACAGCCACTGTAGTGCCGACACAAACACCGTCCATATTAACTGCCGCCAAATTGCTTCAGGTAGTGCCAGATTTTGCTCCTAATGCTTGCTTTTATTCTGCTATTGAGCTGCCGCCAGACATCAAACCGCAAGACAAGAAGGCAGCGAGAGAGAAAGAAATAAGACAGCAAGAAGAGTTGAGATCTTTTGAATGGGTAAGGGAAACAGAAGCTAGGAAAAGTGGCAGTAAAATAATACAATTGACATGGGTTGATACGGTGAAGCCGGACCCTAAAGGTGGTACTTATTGTAAGGCCAGAACGGCCATAAAGGGAGATTTAATGGAGCCTGGTGTTCACTTTAATGCTAAGCGTGCATATTCCCCTACTGCTCACCACCGCACATTTCTCATGTTTGTCGCGCACGCTGCAGTTCACAATAGGGATCTAAGGCTTGTTGAGTTTGTCACTGCATATCTGCACGCAATCATGCCTTACACCATCTATGCACGCCCACCGCCCAGTTTTAAGCGCTATGGGTGGTTATGGCTAATTCTCAAAGCTTACTATGGTCATCCTGAGTCTGGAAGATTGTGGTATGATGTGTTGAACGATATTGTTCAGTTTGGGTATAAGCCCCTAGCCATAGATAAGGCATCATATGCGATAGTGAAAGACAACAACCCACTGCACACTACATTGCTTACATTCCATGTCGATGATGGTTTGCATGTTGCTGACGAGAGAGAGCACTCAACCTTAGTTAGGTTCTTTCAGAAAAAGGGATTGAGGTGTAAAGACCTTGGTATCGCCACGTCAAGAACATTTCACTCGACCATTTCGAGAATGGGATCCTAGTCCATCAAAAGGTTTACATTAAAGCCGTTTTGCTTAAGCTAGGATACGATGGCGCTATTCCCGCCAAGTCCCCCAACACCTCGGATACGGTCCGTCCCCTCAAGCCCGAACATGCCATTTTGGCGTACGATCTCCGTACCCTTATTGGTGTTTTGCTTTTTGTCGTTGTCAACACTCAACCTTTGATCGTCTGCGCTCTGAACATGGCAGCTTTGGATATGATACCGAACCCCCACCCCCCCCCCCCCCCCGCGTATGCGCGTATCGATAAAATTTGTCGGTTCTTGGTGACCCCACGTGGGATTTTCTTCCAAAGAGCCGATGAGACTATCACTTCCATGTGGGATTACGCGAAGCAGGAGCGTAAGCAAAAGCGGTCAGCGGATCACAGTTATGGATTCCTTCACGGATATTGACCCCAGTCACTTGTCTCAACACTTGGTGAAACTCGGTGAGGCAGAGATCCCTAAGGAAGTCCGCCAGAAGACTCCAGTTTTTGGCTACTGTGATTCCGATTTCGCTTCTAAACAGGAGGATAGGAGGTCCCGTAGTGATTCCGATTTCGCTTCTAAACAGGAGGATAGGAGGTCCCGTAGTCGTTTCATCTTTTTCTTCCATTTGACTCCGATTTCAGTTTTCTCAAAGTTGCAGTCCGTCGTGGCTAACTCGACAGTCGAAGCTGAAAATATAGCTGCCAACGAGGCAGTTAGGAGGCTGAGGCCATTCGGAGGGTGCTAGAAGACATTGGTTATTCGCCGGGCACCATCCCGATCCTCGAGGATAACTCAGGAGCTATCTTATTGTCGGCTTGCGGCTTAGGTGAGAACCGTACTAAGCACATTGCAGTGCCTTTTCATTACTTAGTCGACAGGTGCCGTGCAAAGTCCGTGCAATTGTACAAAATTGCGTCAAAGAAGAATGTAGCAGATTACCTGACTAAATCTCTTCCACTTCCGCAATTCTCGCCAATCTCCGGGCATGTCGCGGTAGAAATGCCGATCGAATAGCTTTGCCTTGTTATATTATGCATATGCATTCCGCACCATGCGTGAAATGACATTATTGTTTGCTTTATTTTCATTGTTTGTGTATATTTCTTTCGTCTCCTTTAATGTCTAAATATTTATCAACTAAACTCACTTTTGCTACATAACACTCCGAAAAGCGAGGGGAAGAGAGAGCCACTGCTGTTATTGTGACATTAGAAGTTTATACATGAAATCTAGATTATATATCGCATGTGTCGATGATCTACTTTGCTATATAGACTTAATCGAAGTTAACGTAATAATAATAGTTAATAGTAATAGTTAAGGCCTGACATATAGATCGTAAACTAAGTAGACCCAATGAGGCAACCAGGGAGCTAAGAACTATGGTTTTAGTTTTGTTAGTGCAACTAAATGGTAGACATAGTTGTCGATGTGATCGGATCGCTCATATTTCTCGGTATATGCTTGTATCCTATGACAACCGTCAGATATCTACATACCGAAAAGCGAGGGGAAGAGAGAGCCACTGCTGTTATTGTGACATAAGTCTATACATGAAATCTAGATTATATATCGCATGTGTCGATGATCTACTTTGCTATATAGACTTAACCGAAGTTAACGTCATAATAATAGTTAATAGTAATAGTTAAGGCCTGACATATAGATCGTAAACTAAGTAGACCCAATGAGGCAACCAGGGAGCTAAGAACTATGGTTTTAATTTTGTTAGTGCAACTAAATGGTAGACATAGTTGTCGATGTGATCGGATCGCTCATATTTCTCGGTATATGCTTGTACTCTATTACAACCGTCAGATATAATAGATAATTAATGTTAGGAAGCAACCCTTAATGTTATTAACTTCATGTTGATGTTTTCTGATGTAATGTTAGTAATGTTGCGCGTTCAACACAAAACTATTTTATGACGATGTTGTCATATGTTGTTTCTAATGGTTACATGTTTATCTATATGCTATGACTATATACACCAGCAGGCGCTTAAGGCGGCGGAGCCTGCATATTCATAAAACTGCTTTTGTAGGCTTGACGGCCCAGCATGTTTGTTTGCTGTCCTTTAGTTGATTATGCGAATCGCTAACCTGTAATGTATGTGATGTATATATGTCATACTTGTTCGGTCATATATATATATTAAGTAATTATACCTGTTCTTGATCTAATATTATAAGTGCATCATACATATATGCGTTTATTATCATTTCTGTGCATTTCTCATTGCATGAGGTTGTATTGGTGTGTGCAGACGGGTATATCACAGGGTCGCGGATTCCACGCAAAATTTACACTCATTTGATGTTTTCTGTTTTGTCAAATATTGCAGGGATCCTGACAATGCGTTCCTGACAATGCTTATCGGGTTGACAATTCCTCCATCATCTCATTTTTATAAATTGTGTGTGATGGTTATAGTTTCTATGTTATGGACACATAGCGCATATTTTCTAATTTTTATCATCTGGGATCAAGTCATATTTGCCTATGATAGTATCATAATTGATATTTCATTCATGTTAGAGTCTCCCCTTGAAATAAGTTAGGAATAATATAAGTTTCTGGGAAGGTAGTTTAACTGTAGCTAGATAAAGGGATAGCACTCGAGGGGTGTGAGAGCTCTACTACCGACGTCATACTGCTAACAAGGGACTATGGTGCGTGAGTTACACGTACCTAAGCTATGGGCCGGGACATAGCTTCGGATGGGACATCCCTGTTAGCGGAGCCGATGTATCTACTTCTGCGAGAGTGTGAGGGAGTGGATAGTAGATAGGTGTAATATTAATTAACTTCCATCATTTTTAAGCTAATACATATTTCCACAGGCTTGAAGGATTATGTTTAATTGTGTCACAGTTTGTACTAATCTAAAGTAATCAGGGGGAGTGTTAGGCTATAGATTAGTAACTAATATATTCATGCATTTAACCGGGTTATGTGGTTAGATCCCGCAACAGAACAACTAATGCAAATACACCTTTGTGGACCGAGTGGGTATACCTGCCCCCACAAAGTGGGTCCAGTTATTGTTCCGTTATGAATACATACCATTCGTTTTAGTCATCCGCTACTGTTGGACAAAGTATAATCATTAAAATCATTCTTCTGTATTTCGTATGTCGTTATTACTCAGGGCGTCCCCCTCCCTCCGGCTTGCGACTTCCTGCCTTGAAGAATTTAACACTAATAAAACAATTCCCACCAGTCTAACTGCACGTCACACCAAAGATGTACCTTCCAGCATTGACCCACGCAACGCACGGATATGTGTAAAAGTGGTAATGGTGAGTCGGAAAAGCTGGTGCCACCAGTACCAGGATAAGTACTACAATTGACTGTATTAATAGCTAATAATACTACTAACAGCAACGATTACTACTAACGGATAATTGAGCAATAAGGACATAAAGGAGGAGAAAGGGTCTAATTAATGTCAAATGCTCCCCCTTAATTAGACACTCTTTCGAGTCAGTATCCAACCACCATCCGCAACTAACAACTATAGCATGTACATAAGCAGGCGCAAGTGAGCTACCCTACGTCTCCAGTGGAGTTCGGCTGAATAGCTACACTACACAAACTAAAAGCGCGGTATGCACCCCAGTGCACATGATATGAATACAAAGAAGAGCAAAGGCGCTAGTCTACGTCTCCAGCTTGGTGGAGCTCGGCAATCTAGACACATATTTTCTAAAATCTACCCCCTTGCTATCGGGTATTCTAACCAAAGTCCTAACCAAAGTCCACGTAGTAGAAAGTCCTACCGTTGGAGAAAGTCCCATCGTAGGAGAAAGTCCCCACACGCAACCACCGACCGCAGTCGCCTCTAATCGAACGCTACGTGGCGCACTAGCCGGAGGTATGGCTCACCACGCGCAGGCTTAGTGTTGACGTAGGTGATATTGTCCACGGACGCCACCTTCTCGTTTACCACCAGCCCAGCGTCGACCTTCTGGTTGATGATAGCGCAGCGCAAGTCGACATGCCAGAGCTTCCTATTAAACACATTGGTGTCAGCAATATCAAGTGCCCACTGGTTGTCGACGTACAGGACTGGGGGCTGTCACCACCCGTACGGCCCTAGCGCTTCCGCGACCAGGCCATTCGCGATGCACTGCACAAAATTCATTATTTTGTCCTGTCCGTGGTAGGCCTCCACCATCGCGTAGACTTCCGCCTTGCAGGAGGAGGCTTCCGGCGCCACCAGCACCAGACGCTTGCAGTCCGCCACCACCTCCAGCTCGCCGCTCCCCGGCACGGTCGCCACAAGCTCGTCAGCAGTCTCACTCGCTTTTGTATCCAACCGGGCACGAAGAGCAGCATTCGTGGGAAGCGCCACCGACACGTTCCGCTTTAAACAGAAATGCAGTACGGAACCGCCAAGAAAGAAATGGAAACCAGCCAGTCGCGCTCGGCGATCCTCTAGCGTACCTTTCCAGCTAGAATCCACCCAGGATAAAAGCTGGGTG
>WBZZ01002784.1:52500-62500 GCA_019918135.1 Paulinella micropora
CGATCTGGGGTTCGACAGGCTTATGCGCTGGAGATGCAGGGCCAGGTTCTGAAATTCAGTGCCGAACATGCGCGCATTAGCGCACCCGTGCAACTCGTCGAGCACTCGCAGCGCGCGGCACCCCAGGCAGCCCACGCCCACCGCCCCCAGGTCCACGTTAGCCAACTTCAGCTCCCTGAGACCGGGCGCCAGCGCAATCAGCCCCGGCAGAACGTGCCGGCTCCAGGGGCTGGCTGGAGCCCCCGCGGGACGTTGCAGGATCACTACCTCTAGGCGATACATGCCACCACCACCCGCTCTTGTCTGTGCAAATGCCCAGGCCGCGTGCAGCTTGGCCACTGCGCGCGGGTGGCCGCTCACGAACAGCAGTCGAACCCTAGTAAAGTACGACAGGACGCTCTGTAGTAGACGCACGTTGGCGTCCGGCAGGGTGGAGCTTATGTAGCGTAAGCTTAGAGAGGCGTTGGGCTGTGCCTGCGACGCGACCTGTGCGGGCAACGGTTGGCGCGCACCCTCGGTGTCCAAGGCCGTGTGCAGGCAAACCAGCAGCGACGCGCGCTCCCCCGCCCTGCGATGCCAATCGCGGCATGTCTGACTCAGCGCCAGCAAGTCTCTGCAGTCAAGGCTCAGCGCTAGGTACTGATAAATTACACTATCTCGATCGAACGCCTCCATCTCTCTTTGAGTGCGCGCCAAACTTTGTTACCGGTTTGCACGCCCCCCACCCTCTCCCTGGGTGTGTTTTATGCTTTTTTTTCCCGTTTTTGTTGCTGCTAGACAAAAGGCGGTGGAGAGAGATGCCAAGATTAAAGCTTTTGTCAAAGATTTTTTATTAATTTTTTTTTTGTACATTCTGGGCTCAGGGGAGGGGAAGGGGAGACACAGGACAAATTTGCGACTGGGGGCTGGCGGGGGGAGGGGGAAGGCTAAAGTAAAGCTTTGTCACTCGTAGAAACGAGGGTAGGAATGTTCTGTATGTGAATTAAGCTTGGAAAACCTACCGCCCCCTTTTCTTGTGACGTGGGCACACGCTCACTTTGTTGAAGACTACAAATGCAAAACTTTGTTGAGGGATTTTTTTAAAATTAAATTTCTTTTGTAGCTTCTGCGCCCCTCCCCTGCCCCCTTCCCCTTGTTCTTTGAGCCCCCGGGCTCAGGGGGCTCAGAGCGGGGAGGAAGAAAAAAAAAGGGGACGCCCCCCCTCTCTCCTTTTTTGTCTTCCCTCCCACTTGAGCCCCCTGAGCCCGGTGGGCTCAAAGAACAAGGGGAAGGGAGAGGGAAAGGGGCGCGGAAGCTACAACAAAAAAATAAATACATGAAACGCATCCACTAAGCACCCCCCCCTCCTCATCCCTGTCCACGCTCTCAGACGGGGGGGGGGGGGGGGATGGCTAAACACAGATCTGTACCTCTCCCCCCCTTCCCTCTTAATCTCCTAGTTTTCAGTGTCAAGTGTAAGACTTTGTCAAGCTTTAATTCAGCGTATTTTACAAATCTCGGTGCGCCCCTTCCCCCCTCCCC
The DNA here is from genome assembly GCA_019918135.1 of Paulinella micropora. Classification (NCBI taxonomy): domain Eukaryota; phylum Cercozoa; class Imbricatea; order Euglyphida; family Paulinellidae; genus Paulinella; species Paulinella micropora. The sequence goes on from WBZZ01002784.1 coordinate 54,022, forward strand.
CTTTCCTGTCCCGCATTCCGCCGCAGGGTCGTGCTGGAGCACCATGCGCAAGATGTCCCTAGGGCACCCCCTTTCTCCTTTAAATCTGTCTTGTGCCTCCCCTTCTCTGTACTCCCCGCCTGAGCTTCGGGGAGGTTCAGGCGGGGGGCAGAACTGAAGAAAGAACTAAGGAGATAGCACTGAGTTCATGCCGGGGCGCTTCCCTCTCCCTCTGCTAGTTGTCGGTGTCAAGTGTAAGACCTTGTCGAGCTTTAATAAAAAAAATTATTTTCTTGGCGCGCGCCCCTCCCCCTCCCCCCCCCCCCCCTTCCTCTTCTTCTTTCCCCCTTTCATTCCCCCGTCTGTTTCCTTTGTTGTCGGCCAAAAGAATTCCTCTTTTCATATTTTCCATATTTTTCTGACTTTGCGCACGGTGGCCGGGTTATGGTGCGGACAGGGGCGGCGTCGCCGGGGATAGTGAGGGCCCTTATAACTTGGGATTTGCCCAACTGTAGTATGTACATTTTTCCCAAATTTTTCAAGGTTTGGACCGGTTTTTCTAAGACTTGCGAAACATGCTCAGAAATCACGGAGAAGCTAGAAAATCATTTAAAAATGATATTAAAACATATTTTTATTTATTTTACTTCACTTTGACTTCAATCTTTTTCATGGGTCGGTAAGGGTCCGGAACAGTATAAAAAGCTGCTTTTTTAAGTCATTTGGTATCAAATGTGCTGAATTTCAACTGAAACACACGCAAACAGTGCAGCATTTATTACTCTCACTGTTTTACGCAATAATTACTAATATTTGAGGACTTCCTAAGATGAGTTCTGACAGACAAAAACTCACAAAACACTGCTTGGAATGACACTAAGACACGGCGCCTCTGACCCAAGTCCGAAACAGCATCAAACAGCCACGCATATTGCGGCGCAAGCGCACGTTCAGTTTACATCTATCTCCTAATACTTACTAAAGCTACTTAAATACATATTTCGTTCACATGAAGCGTGGTAATGAAATCCTACTTTAACTTAGTCAGATCAAGTCTAAATCTTTGGTGACATGCGCGACGGCGATCTTCACCGGCACCTGCAAAAATAAATTACAAACTAGTACGAGTTATTATCAGGAGAAGCAATTACCTGCTTACAAACATTGCAAGGAAAATGCACACTTACCTACATATCCTCGTTCTCCTCTGAACTTGCGTCACTGTCGCTGACTGGGGGGCATTCACACATCTCACACACGCCCCCTCCTGTCTTGTTGATGAAGCGGCACGTGGGACGTGGACATTCCCACTCGCCTTCACTTAGAGCTCCTGGTAGTTCCTCAATCACAAGCTGGTGTCGTCTGCGTGGTGGCAGGCTTTTGCCATCCTCTTCACTCCGGGCGCACTTGCGAGCACCGCCGCCCCCCCGTGCACTGCCTGCAACGCGGCGCCCTCGACGTCGACCTCCACGCCCTCCACGGCCTCTCGCGGGAGCTGCTGCTACAATGTGAAGTCATAACAGCTATGAACAAACGTATTCAAGTAAAGACAGGCTAATATACCTGGCTCTGGCTCCTGCTCTGGGTCTGACTTTGGCTCTGGCTCTGACTCCTCTGCGTCGACTTCCATCTCCTCGTCGTACTCTGTGCTGGTTTCACTGTCGTCGCTGAGCGAGGGCCACTCACAAAGCTCGCATCGTTCCCCTCCTTGTTCGTTGAAAAAGTGACACGTGGGACATTCCCACGGACCGTCAGGGTTAGGAACTTTTGGTAGTTCCTTAGCTGCAGGCTCGCGTCGTCTGCGTGATGGCAGGCTTCTGCCATCACCTTCACTCCGGGCGCGCTTGCGAGCTCGAGCTCCGCCTCTGCCCCGAGCACTGCCTGCAACGCGGCGCCCTCGACGTCGACCTCCACGTCTTCCACGGCCCCTCGCGGGAGCTGCTGCTACAGTCAGGGCAGCTATGAACAAAAGCACTCACGACAGGATAATATACCAGCCTGACGACCTCGACGTCCTCCACGGCCTCTCGCGGGAGCTGCTGCTACAATGTGAAGTCAGGACAGCTATCAACAAACGCACTCAAGACAAGATAATATACCAGACTCTGGCTCCTGCTCTGACTCTGGCTCTGGCTCGTCAGCTGAAGGCGCGTCGACTTCATCTTTCATCTCCTTGTTGTCGTCTTCTTCCAGGCCGCAAGAGCATATTTGAGAATGCTCCCAAACCAGATCAATGAGCTTCTTCTTGACAAATTGCTTGCGGTCTTTGTCCTGGGTGGCGACACCGTGCTCGCGTAGCCACAACTTGAGCTCCTTCATGACCATGTGGCTTGCTGCGAAGGTCTCCTTGTTCTGAGAGATACGAAGAAGATGAGTAACCTTGCGCCACGGTGCGCTTGCGCTCGCGAATGCGATGTCTTGCGCTTGCTTCTCCTCAGGCGTCAGCTCTTGAGCACCCCGCCATGGAGGATGGGCGGGCGGGTTCCCATCGTTGACGAAGTAGGTCCGTGGCAGGTTCTCGAGCTCTTCCTTAGTGAGACTATGCAGAGCCTGTATCTTCTCTTTTCGCTGAGGCGGTAGCTCCAACCAATTCGTTGGCAGTTCGTCGAGGACGCGAAGATCAATACGCCAAATCTTGCCGCTGGCGTCTACGCACTCCATATGGGCTGGTCGGCCAGGGAGGTCACCTTCGCCGTATGCTCCATCGAAGTGCAATTGTGTCAAGTTGCGTGCTTCCAGCATCTCTTCGATCCATGCACGCTCCTCGGGCCCACAGTACTTTCTGGCGAGAGCGCGGATGTCCTTCTGAGCCTCGGGGTGACAAAAGCGCCAACAGGGAGCTTCGGGGGCAAATCCCCCTCTGTACATACACATAATGATTACCGATCAACGGGAGCAACGGTCTTACCAGGACGCTTCAAGAAGATCTTGATGGGCTCACCATTTGGATCATCATTTACGCCATGCCACTCCCCCTGCGCCGCGCCCCAGGTCTTGACCTCCGAAGTTGGAAGCGCGCCTTCCTCTCGCTTCCGCGTTCGCCATGCCAAAGGCCTGTTGTAGTTCTTGAGTTTTTTGTTGACACATGGGCTGAAGTACGTGGTCCAATCGTAGTTGCAGGTAAGCAAAAGGATAGTGTACCGTTCCCTTTTGGTTTTAAATGCCAAAAGGAGCTTGCAAAGGGCCTGAGCAAGATTGGTAGTCATGAAAGAAGAGTTCCAACCCAGTTGCATCACACGAAAATCTTGGTCATCTCCATTATGACCGTGGCCCTTCACCATCCGATTGTGCTCGGCCTCTCCGTACACATCCCTGTCAACGAGGTGCGAACCAAAACAAAGCATTTCCCACGCCGTATTGTCTCCAGCACCGTCGTACTCCAGAAACAACTTCCACGCAGACATAGTCTCCGGCCTCCACAGCGACCAATGGATGATCGCAGCAAGCATAGTGATGTTGCTGTTAACGCCCTTGTCGATGGTACCCTCCAAGTACGCAAAAATAAAATGCGTATCATTGGTGTAGACGGTCGTCATTCCCACACACAGGCGGAAGACCATTTTCCCTTTAAAATCCTTCGCGGCCCGGCGACAAGACGGGATTCTGACAGGCGGTTTCATATCGGAAGAAATCACGATGGAAAACATATCGCTAGGTGCGCCTTTCTTCCGCTTCATGGAAGCGACTCTGCAGCTTCTATGAGTCTACAAACACATAATCCAGATGAGTTGTTGACAGCCAAGACAGTGGTCAATAGACCCGGTGGTGAAGCTGATTGCGGCGTTTCCAGTCCTTTGCCTCCTCCTCAGTGCGGAAGCCCCTGGAATGCTCGGCGACGAGGTCCGTGCATATGTCATCCTTTGAGAAGTCACCATCTAAACAGAACAGTACATACAATCATTTCTCTGCGCAGATCGAAACGATTGCAATCTTAGTACCTCGAACAAACGACACGTTCTTGTATTCAGTCCTCCATATCTTGTTGATTGTCTTATCGTTTGGAGGACGATCCGGATCGACACGCAAAACAGAACCGGAAGTCAACCGCTTGCACGCCTCACGCCAATGTTCGCGAACGTATTCCTGAACACCAGCGTCTCGAGCCATCTCTTGCAACTTCCATATACCATCAGAGGTGATTTCGGGATCAATAGCAAACCGCTCACAAGTAAGACTGACACGAGGTCAGTAACTTCAGCTTGTGTAGAAGGAGCCTTGAGGTACACTTTGGTCTCGTTAGCCAGAAGCTTCCTTGCCCTGGCTAGTACCCTATCTCCGATGCCGTGAATCCGTTGCCATGCATCCTTACAGATTGGCTCAGTCTGGTAAGAGTACTGGAAGTGGCAGCCAGGTTTCTGCATAGCTTGCAGCTGATTAGCGACCCAGCTGTATAGCTCCCGCAAGGAAATAGAGCAAGACTTGGCGCGAGCTTCCATTACGTCACGGGTGTTGATAAAGCTATAGCACTTCTACTGCTTGCAGCACTCAGACTTGACAGTATGATCCAGCTCATCATATGTCATGCCTAAGTATTTGCTGAAAGCAGCCGGTCGCACCAGTTTCTGAGCAGTTGCTGGCGTCCGTGCTTTCATGCGGTAGGGACGTGTGGGATCCACGCGATGCCGTAGCACTGGTTCCGGAACCAGGCCCATACTCACGTATAAAGGCTGGGATGAGCTCATGACGTCCTCGATAACATACGAACGTCGTGCAGGTTGCAAGCGCCGGACGGGACAAGCGAAATCATATTCTATTTCCTGAGACAAACAAGGGCGTGACGGTGTGTCATGTCATTGACAAGGGTGTTGGTAATAGTGAGGAAGGTGAATATTAAGCAAGCAAGCAAGCTTACTAAGAGCAAGCAAGCAAGCTTACTAAGAGCAAGCAAGCAAGCAAGCATGCAGGCAGGCATGCAGGCAGAAAACCTCCTCCTTGTCAATATTAAGAAGAAATTCATCTGAAGCCACTAGTGCTGCTAGTTTTTTCACGTGCTCAGAGGTTGCGGGTGGCGCAGTCACGGACTCTTCGTCCTAAGAACACAAAACAAAGAAGCTGATCATAACGCAAAGGTTCAGTGCATATTACCTCAATGCATTCAGTATCAACTTCAGTGGGCGGCGCCGTCTGACTCACGAGCGCTTCGTCCTGAGACATAATATTAAGGTTAATCGCGTGGAAAGGAATAAAATTAAGGGCATACTAGTTAGTAGTGCTACCTCATCGCATGCAGTCTCGACTTCAGTAGGTGGCGCAGTCTAAACCACGAGCGCTTCATCCTGAGAACACAAAATAAAGAAGCTAATTATAACGCACGCATTATAACTTTATCACAGAGAGATATAAAATTAAGGGTCTACCTCGTCGCATTCAGTCTCTGCTTCAGCGTCTGAGACTAAACCTTCTAGAAGTGCGAAGGGATCAATACGACTCTAAGAAAACAGCAAAAACCAAATATTAGGAACGATATATGTAAAGCGCTACTAGCGAAAGAATTACGTAGACCATCAAGCTTGACGACGATGCACGTGCAAGAACTACAGTCGCATCAGATGCTTCTCTCTTCAAGACTCTGATCGGTGGCTGCTGCGTGAGATGCTTCTCACCATCAAGAACAGTAATGCGAGATGCTTCTCTCTTCAAGCTAGCCCCCGAAGATGATCTGAAGAGCTCGTTAACAGTACTGTCCAAAAGTTGTTGCTTCTTCTCTGTTGTGATACAGAGCGTCTTTGATCGTGGTGGTGGCATGTCTGACAATGAACGAATCAAAACCTGCTTCTCAGGTAAGGACAGCGAGCGTGATTGCTCGAGAAGCGGTTGCTGTGCAGGAGGTACGATGAAGTACAGATGGATGCCATCTGCAAGGTCGAATGTCCAGACTGAAATTCTCTCCCTGTTGCTTAACGCTTCCTTCAACCAATCAGGATGCGCGTCACTTGGGCTGGTTGTCACTACGAGAGCGTCGTTCTGACTGTAGGAGAGCAAAATTTCATTATCTCTGCGGACGTCACTCGTCAGAGTAACCACTAGCTGCTTCTTGCTGATCTTGGCGTTGTGAGCTCTGGACGTAGATCCGTCGTTGAAGCCAGCGGAAGAGCTATTGATTAAATGCATTGGGTTTCGGCTGTCTGGACCAAGCAAAGTGATTGGCTGCATCCCGATGCTCAGGCCACGATCGAGTCTCATTGTGAAGTGTTGTGAGAATGCATCGTTGGTGGCAGGCCCGATAGGGACACTTCCAGAACGCATCTCCCCTAATGTGAAGCTGGCTGGCAGCACGTCTGCGTCGACAAATAGACCGCAGGTGGGCGGGCGGCTCTTTGCTCCTGCCAGCAATCCTACGTAAACGGGTGCCCTCCTGGCACGTACGTGCCCGGGTAGCATCCTGGTCTTAGACCTAGAAGAAGAAGAAGAAGAAGAAGAAGAAGAAGAAGAAGAAGAAGAAGAAGAAGAAGAAGAAGAAGAAGAAGAAGAAAAGAAAGAAAGAAAGAAAGAAAGAAAGAAAAGAAAAGAAAGAAAGAAAGATTTCATACAAAATGAAAGATTATTTATTTATTTACGGGATAGTCACGTGAGCTCCAGTCTGAAAACATGTACTAGCGTCATGATTCAATGCTGGACACTGTTTTAGACTGGAGACCTATAACGCTGCACTGGATCCAAAAGTCGTCTGCGTGGTTTCCAGTCAGAACACAGTTGCTAGCGCACCTGCATTTGACTGGACATCAAAAACGCTGCACGCTGCGCACCCAGTTTGAGTGTTCGTTCCACTCTAACTTCGGAATTCTCACTCTGGAAAAGTCAGATAGGAACAAACCAGTAATCTGCATTGGATCAAAACGTCGTAGGGAGGGAGAGAGAGAGATAGAGAGATAGATAGATAGATAGATAGATAGACAGACAGACAGACAGATATCGATAGAGAGAGAGAGATGAGAGAGAGAGATGACAGAGAGAGTGAGAGAGAGAGGGAGCGAAAGATAGATACATAGATAGATAGATAGATAGACAGACAGATAGAGAGAGAGAGATGAGAGAGAGAAAGAGAGAGAGAGAGAGATGAGAGAGAGAGAGAGAGAGATGAGAGAGAGAGAGAGGGCGAGAGATAGATAGATAGATAGATAGATAGATAGATAGACAGATAGACAGACAGACAGATAGATAGATGGGGGATGGATCCATCACTGAGTGGAGTGGGGGAAATTTGGTGCATGGTTATTTCAAAGTAAAAACAAACACACACCAAAATATTATCGTTCCGGCTCAAGTCAGACGATAGAAAGAGCAGGAAACATAAAATCATTTCAAAATATCTTGTTTTGACTTCAAGCGCTGTGCACCAAGTTTGTCAAACAATTCAAATATGTGTAGAAAAAATGCACGTGTTATCACACACAGAAACTGAAATATTTCGATACTTATTTCATACAAAATGAAAGATAATGTATTATAAACACAATCATAGTAGATTAAATGCTTTTATCAAGCACGCAGCAGATATACTGCTTCACAATTCAAAAAACAACCGTGCGGAGTAAAGAAAATTTGGTGCATAGTTATTTCAAAATAAAAACAAACACACACAAAAGTATTATCGTTCCGGCTCAAGTCAGACGATAGAAAGAGCCGGAAACATAAAATCATTTCAAAATACATTGTTTTGACTTGAAGCGCTCTGCACCAAGTTTTCTAGAATTTCACACATAACGGGAAAAAAATGACATGGTTCACCTGCAGGAACAGAACAGTTGGGAGCAATGAATTGTATAGATAACCAAAGGTAACACACAAATATGAAAGCACAAATGTTTCCAAAGCCTATTTTTAGCGCGCTACATAGATGGATGCACCCATTCAAAACCGACCAAGGATTTTTTGTCGGAATTTGGTGCAGAGAATTCTCTATGAAACCAGTGAGATTGAACAGGAAAATACGTTTCCGGCTCAAGTCAGACGTTGGAAGGAGCCGGAAACGTATTTTCCTTTTCAATCTCACTTGTTTCATAGAGAATTCTCTGCACCAAAATGGCGTCCCAAGCACCACTTCGCCCTCGAAAAAAGCCCTCGAAAAAAGGTCCCGGCGACTCGACAAGTCGACCGTTGCGTTTTTTTTTGAAAAACACGTAGTGACCCCGCCTTCCTTCTCCCAGCTCCCAAGAGGTGTTCAAGTTGTCTGAAGCAGTTTGCTTCCCATCGCCTCTGAACGCCATGCCAAAGCAGGCAGTTGCAAAAACCATTGAAACTATTCGTAAGAATCGTCGTTTGGAATTGTTTTTGACAATCAATGGTCAGGAGAAAAACATTCTGCCAATGTCTCAAGTCACTATTCCGCCTGAAACCAAAAAGCGCTATGACCTGGCGGACAAAGACCTCGAAAGTTTGGCGCCTGGTCACTGGTATGCCTACAAGAATGGCTTGATTGACAAAGGCAACGCCAAGCCTTGGGATGATGGACTAGGGGCCGACGTCCCATTTCAAAAAAGAGCAAGGAAACCAACCTCCT
>WBZZ01002784.1:67500-91015 GCA_019918135.1 Paulinella micropora
AAAAATAAATACATGAAACGCCTCCACTAAGCACCCCCCCCCTCCTCATCCCTCTTAATCTCCTAGTTTTCAGTGCAAAGTGTACGACTTTGTCGAGCTTTAATTCAGCGTATTGTATACTTTCTTGGCGTGCCCCTGCTTTCCCCCTTAGTTCGCAGTGCCAAGATTAAAAACTTTTTAAGGATTTTTTTTTATTAATTTTTACATTTTTTAGCGCGCCCCTGCCTTCCTCCTCCCTCTTCCCCGGCGCCTTTCTCACGGCGGCGCCTTTGCGAACTGGACTTTTTTCTTTTTCCCCTTTGTCGAGCTTTTAATTAAAAAATTTCTCTTTTTTTTACACTCTATCGCGGGGCTAGCTGGGGTCGAACTTTGGAAGTGATGTTGCTAAAAAAGACATTTCTACAGAAAAAACTCGGAAGCACTGCCTTTTTCGGCCTTATCACGCGCCCCATCCCCCTTCTGAGGCCCTTGCCCTCCCGGCAGACCGTAAAAGAGGAGGCTGTTGACCTAGTCCAACGTGGTGGCGGACGAGATACAGGGGATCGCCGCGCTTCGGAACGCGCGGGACACACGACAGCGTAGAAGTAATAGGCAGCGCGCACGTTGGCACTCCCGGGGATTGTGTGCGCCCAGCACAAACTCCACGACGACGGTCAGCACCGCCGCGCACAACGCGTCCCCTCCCGCTCCCGCCACAGTGTCGTGCTGAAGCACGATGCGCAAGATCTGCGGAAATAGGAAAAATATGAAAAGTGGGAAAAAAATTTGGAATGCGTTTGCACGCGCAAACAAGGGACAAGGGGAGGGGGGGGGGGCGGGAGATAGCAGGGGACAAGGAACAACAAAAGGGAACGGGGGGGGGGGGGGGGCGCCCCGCCCCCAGTCTGAGAGAAAGCAAATGAACAAAGAACATGGGGGGGGGGGCGCCCCCCCCCCAAATCTGGAAAAAAAGCAAAGCAAAGCGAAAGAAGGGGGGGGGGGTACCGAAAGCGAAAACAAAAAGGGGGCAGGGATTACACCAGACTCTGAGAGTGACCCAAAAAAAAGCTGCAAGGGAACCCGATGATGCAGAGAGAGTCCTCGTACCCCCGTACGCGCGAACAAGTGCAGGAGTGGTTGCGAACCGAGCTTGAGGCGCGGGGTGTGCGCGGCGCGACACTAAGAATCATAGCCAGAGTACTGCAATATCGCGACCGCGCGGGGCTGCTGCGCCTGACCGAGGCAGATATCAAGTACGTGGTCGGCAACGCGACGCCGAGGCTGGACCCCGACGTGGCGCTGATGTTGCGAGACATGTTCAACGACCTGCGCAACGCCGATGCGCAACAGCTCGCACGCAAAGAGCAAGCATCCGTTGCGGCGCAAACCGTACAAGCCGCACAAACGGCAGGAGATAGCCAGCGTTATGCCGAACAACAGTACTGTCTGGCCGAATCCTATTTCTACGGGCGAGGGGTGGCCCAAGACTACGCCCGGGCGGTGCAGTGTTACCGCCGCTCCGCGCGCCTGGGAGTCAGGGATGCGCAGTCCAGCCCCGGCAAGTGTTATTTCCATGGCCATGGCGTAGAGCCCCAGGCGGGCCGAGCGTTCAAGTGGCTTCAGAGGGCGGCCGCCAAGGACGACGCAGACGCGATCTTCTACCTGGGCGTCTGCTGCTACCACGGGCTCGGCCTGGGCCAGAGCCAGGACCGGGCCGCAAAGTATTTTCTGCAAGCAGCCCAACTCAACGACACTAGGGCGATGTGCAACCTCGGGGTTTGTCTCGTGAACGGCCGCGGCGTGCCGCAAGACCCCGCTGCCGCGGTCCAGTGGTTCGCGCGAGCCGCACTACAAACGTTGCAGCCGCGCAGTACAACCTGGCCTTGTGCCTGGACGTTGGGAGCGGCGTGCGCAGGGACGAGGACCGCGCTCTGGCGTTGTTCCAAGCAGCGAGCAAACAAGGCCACGCCGGCGCACAGTACCAGCTGGGCCTGCGCGCCGAGGCCGGCCGCGGCGTGCCCGAGGCCGGTGCCTTCGGTTTTTTTCTGCGGGCGGCAGCGCAGGGCCACGCGGAGGCGGCGTTGCTCGTGTCACACCGCCTATCCCACGACAAGAAACTGGCGGACCAATGGACGCAGCGAGCGCAGGCAGCGACCCGATCCGCCGCCTCGCAGTGTGACCTGGAGGTCTGCTGCGCCCACAGCCCCGCGCCACTTGCCCCGCCCACAAGCGAGGCCGCCGCGCTGTGCAGCCTGGGTTATGCCTTTCTCAAGAGCGACAACGTGGCCAAGGACGAGGCCAGGGCAGCCGAGATGTACCACCAGGCGGCCGAACACAACTATGCTGATGTACAATTTCGGCTTGGGCACTGTTACGCTAATGGTGTCGGCGTGGATAAGGACGAAACCAAGGCCATAGAATATTACAGTCAGCGGCCAAACAAGGCTCTGCAGTCGCAATGTGTAACCTGGGCTCTTGTTATTTGAGGGGGCTCGGCGTCCCCCCCAACAGCGCCGAGGCAGTGGCATGGTACCGCCGGGCGGCCCCGCACGTTGTAGGGTCCCAATACAACCTCGGCGTGTGCTATGCACGGGGGGTCGGGGTCGCCCAGGACCAGGCCGCGGCGACGGAGTGGTTTCGTCGGGCCGCGGAGCAAGGACACCCCAAGGCGCAGTACAACGTCGCGGTCCGTTTCTCCACGGGCAAGGGCGTCGCCCAGGACCTGGCCGTCGCGCAAGTACTTTTTCCTCGCGGCCGAGCAGGGCCACGCGGGCGCCCTCACCAGCCTGGGGGCCTGCTACTACTCAGCCGAGGTAGTCCCCCGGGACCGGGCGCGAGCCTTTGAGCTCTGGCTGCGGGCGGCCACGAGCAGCAACCACCCACGCGCCTTTTACAACCTCGGGACGTGCTACAGCCTTGGGCACGGCGTGTCCCGGGACGACGCCCTGGCCTTCAAGTACTACCTGCTGGCGGCGCAGAATGGCGTCGGCGGGGCCGCCCAGAAGGTCGGGCTCTGCCTCGCGCAGGGGCGCGGCGTCGCCCGAGACCCCGCCGCGGCAGAGAAGGGCGATCAGTTGGCCAAGTTCCTTTTGTTTGGCAAGGAGTGCAGTGAATTGCAGATGAAGCAGCCCCCGGCCAAGAAACGTAAGACCTCTCTGTGCCAAATGTAAGCCAAAGGGCATAAATTTGTTTTATTAAACTTGGCGCTAAATGATCGAACCGCCCGGGTCTCTTTTCCAGCGGGAAAAACTGCACGCTATTTTTTTGTGCAAATGACAATCACCCCCTTCCCCTCTCCCCTTCTCTTTTTCGTTTCTTGGATGTAATTTATCCCCGAATTGTTTGCTGTGTATGTGTGTGTTTCCCCGGGAAACCTACCGCTCCCTTTCCCTCTTGGCAGATTTTTAGTTTCTTTTTTTTTTTTAAAAGAAATGTCACAAGTCGTGGCCAGAGAAAAGCTGGTGCCCTTGCTCCCATTGGTGGTCAACCTGCTTGGCTGCTCAGAGCAGAACGCGCGCCTCTATTTAGAAAAAGCTCGGGTAAACGCCGACAAGCAAAAGGGCTGCGACGGGGCTCTGAAAACCCAGCTAGTGCGCTTTACTCAAGAAGACTCTCAGTATGAAAGCTTAGTAGTTGATAACCTAGAAGGTGTCGCGAATTTTATCAAATTCTCGACACTTCCAGGTTGTTGCAGCCCCTCCTATTGATTATAAATACAAAGAAACAAAAACAGACAAGTAGCCTTCTACAGCACACTACGAGAAAAACGTATGTATTATTAAACTGACCTTTTTCGTCTTCCTCTTTAGAAGCAACTCCGGCTCAACCACCTACCACACACAACAAGTATGGCAGATAAAATTCCTTTGCAAACAAGGAGGGCTTTCGCCCAATTTTTTTTTAATTGAATGCGCACTAGTTTATACTCCTATACGCAAAAGGAGTTAGTAGTGAAAACTACTATTTCAATTAATTCTCTGTTTTTTGTATCTCTCATATTCTTCAATTACATCATATGTTGTTTTTCCTCCTTCAATCATCTTTCTTGCTCTAATCTCATCATCAACTCCCATTGGTTGATTTTCAGCACTTGGCCAATTCTCAAATAATCGTAATTGTTTTTTCTTGTTCAGTTCTTGTCTCTTTTCTTCTCTCTTTACCAAATCTATTTTTTCTTTTCGTTCTGCTTCTTCTTTTTTCTGATTTAGTAATTCTTCAATAACCATAAATTTATTTTGTTCTGCTTTTTCTTGTCTCTCTAATTCCAATAATTCTTGTCGTTTTTGCTCCTTTCTACTCTGTATAGTGTCAATTCTTAATTCACTACTTGCTTTATATCTCGTTAGTTCAGCATAGTTCTTATCTCTTAATTTCTCTAACCACTTATTTGGGGTTTCTCGTTCAACATACTCTTCATCACTCTCGCTTCTTCCATCATCTTCACTCATCGTTGTGCGCACTTTGTCTTGTTAAGGCTACTCTAAAAAAGAAAAGTTGTCCATGTAAAAAAACCACACGGGGGCTTTTTGACCTGAGCCTCTAGGTGTGCGGTGTTAAAAAAAATTCGCTTTTCCTTTTTTATCGGCATTTCAAATTGTCAGCAGAAATTCCAGAAATTCAATCACGTGTTTTTGTCTGTTTCTTTTTTTCATTCTCGGACTTTTTCAGAATTCCCAAAGTGTCCAAGGTGAGAAGTCCAAACCCTCGCTATTTTTGTGTGTGCATAGATGGCGGACGTCCCAACCACAGGAGGAACCAGTGGAACTTGAGCAAGACCACCAAGAAGACCCGAAGTTAAGGTATGTTTGTTGTTCATTTCATTTCCACAAAAAATGTTTTGCAGACATTGACTGACAACTTTGAGGATTTGTTGATTGGGCGCATTGTTTCAGGAAGTATTCCGAGAGAATTAGGAGGTAGCAGGGCAACCCCAGTCAAAGTTCCAAATATTGATCGGAAAAATCGTCCCATAATAAGCGACAGCAAGTATTGGGTTCATTTGAATAAGAAAAATGGAACGGCTTTACGTTTCAGTCATGTGAATATTGGAATGCCAGTTGTCCAATTGAACCGATTTAAGTCAGAATTGCGCAAAGACCAGACATCCGAAATATTTGTTGTCGAGTTCACTGATGGTTCTTTGAAAATATTCAGGTTGTGTGATAACATAGACGTAATTGCTAACTTCTATGGGCTCACTATCAAGACTGCTTATCGGGTCATCTTTGATTAAACAACAAAAATATTAGCAAAATAAATTCCATTATGAATTCTCTTTCAAATCGCTCCACTGCTTCATAATAGAATTATTTTTGGCTTCTTCAGAGTTGACAAGACACTACGAATACAGGAAAGTTTTTCATTAAATATCAAATTGGACTTTTGCTTTTCTTTCCCTCTTGCTAGTTCTTATGTTTTGTGGTTCTATTTCTTCTCTCTTTAGCAGTTCTTTAGTCTTCTTCTCTTTAATAACTTCTTTAGTTTGCTCCTTCATATCTTTTTCTTCGTCAATTGGCTTAATAAAATCAGTCTTCAATAAATCTCGTGGGCTTACTAATTCGTCATTACTTAATATTAACTTAAATCCGGAACGGCCTTTGACTTTATAAATAATTTTACTGAAAGTCTTTCCGCCTTTGGAGAAAACATTTCGTTTGTTTTCTTTTCTTACACTATCACCTACATTGAAGTCGTTACTTAAATTATCTCTTGTTATCACTTGGGTATTTTTATCTCTCCCGAAAAATACTTCCGCAGGTTTAGCTTGAATTCCTCTATGAACTTTATGATTATAAGCATTGACTAAGTCTTGAATATAACTAACCCAATCAAAATTACGATTGGTTTCAAATAAAAGGTCTAGCCATCTTCTAATACTCCTTATAACTCTATCAACAACCGCTAAGGCTCTATGGTCGCCAACTTCAACTACATCATGTCTAATTCCATTTTCAATAAAATATTCGCGGGTCGCTCCTTTATATTCTCCCCCGCTGTCGTTAGTAATTGATTTCGGTTTATATTTGATTGAATTCAAAGCATAATAGACTTCTTTTGCTGTTTTTTTTTTAGTGGAATGATTATTAAATATCTTGAATGACAATCAATCCAAACAAGCATCCAAGCATTATTTCCTTTCTTATCTTTTATCTTACTCATATCTGCTAAGTCTAAGAAAACTTGGTCTAATGGTTTATCAACCCATATCGTGTTCCACATTTTCGGGTTCTTTTTCTGATGATGGATTTCTAGTGCTTCTTCTTCTTTTGTTTTAACTAATTCTCCCGTAGGTGTGTCTTCCGCATTAATAATTATATGTTTATTGTCAAATTCATTTTCCTCGCTCATCTATATTTTAGAATTTTAAAAAACATTTTTCAATATCATTATTTTTTTCTTTCTTATTTGTCTTTTCAGATTGATTATAAACATTAACAGAAATGTTTGATTTCTTACCTTTCCCTTTCTTAGGTTTCGGTTCTTCTTCACTACTCTCACTTTCACTTTCTTCACTCTCCTCAGGCTCAGGCTCTGGTTTCTTACTCTTCTTCTTTTCTCTCTTAGTTTCCGCTTTCTTTCTTCTTATTTTCATTTTCGCCATCTTTTCAGCGATGATATCAGTAAAATCACATTCATCTTCACTCTCACTCTGCTCGGGTGTGTCATCTTGATCCTTCTCATTAATAATATCTGTTGCTAAATTCTTATTTTCTATCTCTGCTATTTTTCGTGCCATATCTTCGTCTTCATTTTTAACCGCATTTCGGTATTGTTCCAAAACCTTTTTGGCGTGTTCCATTTTTCTCTGCTTTGCGTTTTGTTTAATTCCATCAACTGCTTTTCCCCAATTTTGTCGGCTTGCTTCGGGAGACGGCATCTATACTAAGATTTTTATATTTTAGTATTTTTTAAATAAATAAATAATTAATTAATATACGAATATGTCAGGTTCCTCCTTCAAGTCTCTCTTAGGCTTGTCAGAAATCGCGACAGACAGCCTATCAATCGCAAACTTAGACTTAACGAACACAAAGTCGGTCTGAATACAGACAGAGTGCCAGAAGATTCCGACCCAATAAATCTTTATTATACTGATGCGCGATTTGATACACGGCTCGCTTTAAAATCAACAACAGACCTAAAAGAAGGGCTTAATTATTATTGGACTGATAACCGCTTTGATGGTCGGTTCGCTTTAAAATCAACAACTGACCTAAAAGAAGGACTTAATTATTATTGGACTGATAACCGCTTTGACACGTCTCGTTTTAAAATCAACATCAGACATCAAAGAAGGAAAAAAATTATACTATACAGAACAACGAGTGAGGGACAACGACGAAGTCAAAGCCTCAACTCAACACAGAAGCAATACTTCCAATCCGCACCAAACCAGTTTATATAATTTGACAGACACAAACATATTTGCACAAGCGAGCGGACAATACTTAACTTACAACGATGTAGAAGGCAAATGGAAGAATACAGCCCTTGGTTCAATTGATACACTTTCAGATGTGGTTATAACCGCGCCGATAGCGATGAATAGTTATCTAACATATAACTCAATAAACTGGGTAAATAAAACATTTCCGATAAATGTGGATGAATTCGGCAATATTAGTATGGGAAGGAAGAATATAACAGGAGTTAATTTACTAAATACCAAAGATGTTGATGAATGGATATTTGAGCATAATGATAATAATGATAAAGTTTCAGCGAGTGGAAGTATAGATAGCCACAGCGATGTGACAATATCAGGCTTCCCAGCAGATAACCAACTGCTTATGTATAGCACAGGACAATGGAGAAACACTACATCACCCTTTCTTAGATTAGACGGCACAGCCAGTATGACGGGAGGACTAAATATGGGCGGTTTTGCTATTTCAGGGGCTTCTACATATAATGGAATCAATCTCGCTAATCTCGCAGTTGATGGTTCGGTGGTCAAACTAACAGGAGACCAAACCATAGGAGGAATTAAAACATTTAGCAGTAAAATAAATGCGAGTGCGGGTCTTGATATGAAAGGCCAAAGCATAACAAATGTAAATCAACTAAATGGTAGGTCTATCACAACTTGGCTATCAGAGCACGACTCCAACAACGCGAAAGTGTCGGCGAGTGGAAGTATTGATACACATAGCGATGTGATTATAACAACAGCATCAGATATCAACTACTCATTTATAGCACAGGACAATGGAGAAACGTGGCATCACCATTTCTTAGATTAGACGGCACTGCTAGTATGACAGGAGGGCTAAATATGGGAAACCAAAGCATAACAAATGTAAATCTTGTTGATGGTGTGGATGTTTCTGTTCTTCATACTTCGGCAGTTAAAACCTCAGGAAACCAAACCATAGCAGGAATTAAGACATATAGCAGTGGTGTTGAAATAACGGGAAATTCAATCAATTCAACAACAAAGGGAACATTCATTGTTTTCAATTCTACAAGTAATATCGGGTCAATTGCTAGTTTGGATATGAAAACTGCAACATATTACAACTTTGAAATTTCTGCGAAAAAAATAAGTTTTATTATTGATGGGACGATTGTTTCGTGGTTTAATGCTACTGGATTAGATTGTAATAGTAGTCGGATTGTTAATCTGGGAGCACCACAAAGTGCGAATGAAGCGGTAAATAGACAATATCTGGATGACAATTGTGTGAAACTAACAGGAGACCAAACAATAACAGGAATTAAAACATTCAACGGGACGAGCACTACGATAAAATATCTAACTTTAACACAAACGGCTGATTTTAATAATCAAGAAATCATTAATGGTGGAAATATTACATATAATGGGGCGAGGATATTAAACCAAAATGGAGGAGATATATTCTTTTCGCAGACAACTGGTGATTATCAATATTTCTTATTTTCTCTAAGTACTTCTACAAGTGGAACCGCAAACCAAAGAGGTTATGTATTCACGAATGTAGCAATTGATGTAAAAGGAGCAGGTCTTTATATTTCAAAACTTTTGGATAATAACAAAAGTGCTTCGTCTGACATTGTCCGTTTTAACAATGCTGGCGGTATGCGGTTTTATGGGGACTTAGATATGAACTGAAACAACATAACACGTGCTGGAACAATCGCTTCAACTGCTGGTATATCAACGACCACATTAACAACGAGTGACAAAATAACAACAGCACTAGGCAAACCGATAATCGTAGGAAACACAACAAAAGGAATAGGTACGACAGCGGGTTTAGAATTGTATGGGACAATTAATAACAATACAACTGGAGCACATTTGCAGGCTATTACAACAGAAGATATATATCCTACTTTTCAACTAACTAATTTAAGTCATAATAACATAAATATGACATTTGATGCGTATTTAGATGCTGGCGGATGGAAATCAAGTTATGTGAGTTCTAATTTTCTAATTAGTAAATGGAATAATAAACTTAGATTTTTGTATGATAGCGGGAAAAGTGCTGGGGTTGCTGTTCCCTGTCCTCTCGCCCTGGAACTTGACACATCAGGCTTATTAACAACAAAGGCGATTACAGCGAGTGGTCTAATAACAGCAAATGCGGGTATATCAACAACAACATTAACAACAAGTGCCTTACTAACTGCGAATGCGGGGATTACATACACTGGCACACTAACGTCAGTAACGAATGCTAGTGGGGCGAAAATAGGAATTCAGGGACTAACAGACGGAACAAATGCAAAAGGAATATTTCTATGGGATACCACTAATACAAGTTGGGGAATTTTATGCGGCATCTGGTGGAGCTGGAAACACTAGAAGTTTGGCAAATGCTTTGGCTGTTTCAGGAAATGATTTTAGTTCATATAGTTTTCGTTTTAGAACTGCTAATGATGCTACGATGGGTTTTATATGGGAGAATTCAGGGGAGCAACTATTAATGTCATTGAATGGCGCAAACGGAACTTTATGGACAAAAGGATTGATAACGGCTAGTGCTGGAATTACATATTCTGGGTTGCTAACGACCACAACTAATAATGGAGCGAAAATAGGAATTCAAGGACAAACAGACGGGACGAATGCGAGAGGAATATTTGTATGGGATACTGCTGATTCAAATTGGGGGATTTATATGTCTCAGTCTGGAGCAAATAAATCATTAAGTGGAGGAACAGCACCAGCAGGAGGAGTAGGCGGAGGATTAACTGCTTATGCTATTAGATTTAGAGTGAATAATTCTTCAACGAGTGGGTTCATATGGGAGAATAGTTCAAATACTGCTTTAATGTCTTTGAAAGCAAGCGATGGACAATTATGGGTATTGTCTAATCCAATTCAATATTCAGACAGGAGAAAAAAAGAAGATATAAAGGAATGCTTAACCTTAGATTTTATTAATAAGTTAAATCCAGTCTGCTATCGTATGATTGATGATTAAAAAAAAATGTAGGACTGGCTTAATAGCACAAGAATTAGAAGAAATACTAACAGAAATGAATATGCTAGATTTTGGCGGTTTTATAAAAGAAACAATTATGGTTCCGTGTCCAAAGCAAAGAAAAGAATGCGAATTGAAGGGTGTGAGCGTTAATCCAGAAGATGTTAAATGTGTTGATAGTGGTGATGTCGGTTATGGTATAGGTTATTCCGAG
The DNA here is from genome assembly GCA_019918135.1 of Paulinella micropora. Lineage (NCBI taxonomy): Eukaryota > Cercozoa > Imbricatea > Euglyphida > Paulinellidae > Paulinella > Paulinella micropora. Next base: position 78,109 of record WBZZ01002784.1, read on the forward strand.
TTTATTGCACCATTAATTAAAGCGGTTCAACAATTATCAGAAAAGGTAGTTAATTTAGAAAAAGAAAATAAAACTTTACTTAATATATTACAAGACCAAGCAAACCAATTAGCAGAAGTACGATTAGTCGTTTTTTCAAATGTCAAACAATAATACAACTAGACTTCACAGACCACCGCCTATTATGGATATGGATGGCGAACTAACTCCGGAATTAAAGTCTCGTGTTCTTGAAGTAGAACTAAAGACTGAGGAAAAAAAAGTAGAGCACGAATTGGAAGATAACTGGAATTGTTTTTGTATAAAAAACAGACCGACCGACAGCCGACTTATTAAATACTTATTTCAAATGGGTATCATTATTTCCATTATAACCCTTTGTATCGTAAGGCTATCTGAAAAGGACTTGCCGTGCGAGGTTGCTAATACTTATGTCGTTATTTTGACCTTACTCATAGGATTTTGCCTTCCATCACCTTCTTCAATTAAGAAATGAAACTCAGTTTTTGTGTCCTTTTTTTCAAAAAGACGAGCATTCATATACTTGAGTTTTATACCACATAGCGTCATTTGAGTAAATTAAAGGAATGGCTTCATCAAAACTAACACACCAATCACTCATAGGCTTATACACACATTTAAATTTAGCTTCAATACCTTGCTTTATACAATAAGCACAACTCTCATTCTTTTTTTCTTACCCGCGAGTAAAAGTCGCAGGCCGTCCAACCTAACACAGACCCGACAAATATTAATAAAATTTTTATCATCTTATATCTATATTTATATATAAAAAATCGCGAGCGATTTTGCTATATAACACAAACGAGTTTGTTTATATATTTTAACCACAAAGCACGAAGTGGCGAAGCAAGCGTAGTCAGAATGACGGAGCACAAATACCAAAAGATTATTTTTCTGAGCAATGATTTTGTTGGAAGCAAAACATTTAATAAAAATATTCAAATGTCATTCACACCGACCAAAATGAATGTTAAGTTTATTCATTATACGAACGACCAGACGGAAACCAAAACCAGAATTCTTTATATGGACAGAATTGGAATTATCGGCACATTCGCTGATAGTAATATAGCAAACATTTCAAACCTTAGTTATAATTTAGGTGTCGTTGGATGGACAGACGGACAATATACATTTAAAGTCCTTGAAACTGACAGCGGAAATATTGATACAGGAAATTTAGCGGGAAGAATTGTTGTGTGTTTGGAATTTCTATGATATTAATATAAGATGCTGAAGATTAACAATGTCAAGGTGAAGCCAGTAAAACAAGAGGGTGATGGAAATAAAAAAGCAAAAGGTTATAAATTATTCAATGAGCCGTATGCAAATATATTTCTACTTGCCCGTAAGAAGAGCGGGAAAACAACAGCACTCTTTGAAATACTGAAACGGACTACAGACAGAAAAACCCGTATTGTCATTATCGCTTCAACAATGCACAAGGACTACATTTATAAAGCAATGGTAAAGCACTTCAAGAACAGGGGAAACCCAATGGCAATATATACCTTTCTTAAATCAGATGGTGTAAATGTGATAGACTATGAACTTGACAAACTGAATAGACATGACGAGCAACACGAAGGAGAAATAAAACAGGACAAAGAGGAAATAGAGAAACCACGATTTCTTTATTTCGGAAAGGAAAAGAAAAAAGAAGAAGGAGGTGAGAAGAAAGAGAGACCAAGTAAGTATATTTCACCAGAGGTTGTTTTTGTTTTGGACGATTTAGGGAGCGGATTAAGAGATAAGTCCGTAAGCGATTTGTTAAAAAAGAACAGACACTATAAAAGTAAGGTGATTATGTCTAGTCAGTATTTGAATGACCTACGGCCAGAAGCCATTATGCAGTTAGATTATTTGTTAATCTTTCCGGGTCAGTCTCAGGATAAAATGGAACTCGTGTATAAACACTTAGACTTTGATTATTTTCTTCAAAAGTATCACGAGGCTACAAAGGAGAGATTTAATTTTCTTTATGTCTCAAGTGTTGATGATGAATTACGGAAAAATTTTGCCTATCGCATGAAATAATATTTTTGGAATTAGTTTTTTATTTTTGCTGAAAAGATTTTTAAAATCTTTCTAATATATGCCAGTATCACCAGTGATAATTTCACAACCATCAGGATATAACATCGGATACAATCCATCAATGCCACAGAAGGGAGGAAAAAAGAAAACTAAGAAGAAGAGTGGACAAAAGGGAGGAAAGATTAACCGGGCAAAGGTCGGAAAAACGGCCTTGGCTGTTAATAAATTCCTTCGCGATAATAAGGTAATCTCTAGAACTGCGGGGGCATTGAGTAGCATTGGGGTGCCTTACGCAGGTAGTGTTAGTGCTACAGCATCAAAACTCGGATATGGTAAGCAACGAGGAGGTGCTGTAAAGTTTCGCTAAATATTTTGTTTCAAATTCTAAAATTTAGAAATATTTTTTTGATAATATATGGGTTCGGCTAAGACTAATAAGAAAAAGGCTAAGGTAAGACCCCCGCGGGTTTATAGGAATAAGAGCGGGAGACCTTATATTATCCAGAAGGGTAAAAAATATTATCTTAATTTTGGTAAGAAAACAAATGATATGAGCACACTTCAAATCGTTAAGTTGTTTTTGAAATATATTGGTAAGCCGAGGCCACAAAGGCAGGGTCGCAAACCAAGGGAAAAAATAATCAAATCTTATTTCAATCGTCTTGAACACGAGAACAGAAACCAGATACAAAGCAACTTACAAAAGAAATATGAGTTAATACATGACGAGGAAGAAAAGGAAAAGAAGAAAAGGGATGAGATAGAAGAAGAAAAGAAAAGGCTAGAACGAAAAGACATAGCAGATGCTAAGGAAAGACAAGATATAATGGATAGGGACCATAAAAGAGAACTAGCGGATATTAATGAACGACAAGAACAAAAAGCCAGAGAACTAAGAAGGGAGCGAAAACTCATAGAAGATGTAAAATATGAAGAAGACAGAAAAAATATGATACAAGCATTACCACCGCCACCACAATATCAATATATTATGCCACCACAGCAGGGACAGCCACAAGCACCGCCATTACGAGCACCACAAGCACCGCCATTACCTAATTTAGGAGATGAAGCACCATTGAAAACGAAAAAGCAATATGAGGAAGAAAAAAAGCAAAAGCAGAAAGATATTGAAACACTGAAATTAGCAGGATATACAGATGAGTTCATAAAAAAGATGAGTCGTAAAGACTTACAAAAAGCCAGTCAAGATATTCAGACGGCTAGAGCCACAGCGACATCTTTAGAGGAACAGAAAAAGTTAGCAGAAGAATATAAAGAAAAACTTGAAAAGGAAGAAAAGAAAGCAGAAGAAAAGGGCAAGCATTTTGAAAATGTACAAATTAATCAATTTTTAATCTCTGCATTTTCAAAAACTTATCACCCAAATATTACTATAAAAGAGTTAGCACAGGCTTTAAAAAAGAGACTAGATAGTGATGGACATAAAAAATTAAATTACAAAGACACTTCAAAGTGGATAATTAACACGATTAAAAGGTTTAATATTGATGTTGGAAATGAAAAGGAAAACGTAAAAAGAAACGTAGCGGATTATGCTAGATATGAAGAGTTTATGGGTATTAATGAACAAAAAGGGAATGGAGCGAAGACATTAGAAGAATTAATTGATAAGGTATTTTCAATAAAAATAATTAAAAAATATCTATCCCGCAATGATTGGAGGCACACAATGAATAAAAAGGACTTTGTAAAAACTCTAACTAGCAAAATGACTATAGACCCAAATGTAGATAAACAAGTTTCAAATGATTTGAATATTGACGAGGGAATGCCCCAACCGCTACCCCCGAGCGTCGCGGAGACAACCATACCCCCGAGCGTCGCGGAGACACCGCTACCCCCGAGCACAAGTTCTGCGGAGCCACAGCAACCACCAAATCTCCAACTGGTTGGAGATAACGAGCAACAGCCAGAAGAGCAAGAGGGTGAGGGGCGGGAACTAATGACTAATGAAATAGACGACATAATGAAAAAATATGGATGGTATCTCGGAGCAATAGCCAGTGATGAAATCTACAAGTTGAAGCCCGGAAGCAGAAAACGATACGGATTTATTATGAATTTGGACAATCACAAACAAGCGGGGTCTCATTGGATAGCAGTGTGGATAAGTCTAGATAAAGACAGTCGTGTTGAAGTCTATGACCCCTTAGCACTTTATGAACCTACTGAAGACTTTCAACAACAAATGAAACAACTAATAGACAAAAACCATCCCGATAGTTATTTGTTAATGAAGGTCATTCAAGTAAAGCAGCAATCAAACACCTCAGACACATGCGGTTGGCATAGTATGAGATTTTTAATGGAGCGAGCGAAAGGAAACAGGTTTAAGTTTGCTAGCGGTTATACAGACCTTAAAGAAGAAGAAGCGGAGAAATTAAAAGCACAGAATGGGTATGGTAATTTTGATACATTTATCTGAAATATTATTTATATGATATACAATGGAGTATAAGGGAGGCCGTGCGAGTGGTATCTATTACATAAATAGTAAAAATAGAATAACGGGAACAGACAGCGACTTTACACACGAATTAACTTAAAATCACTAGACAATCCCACACATTGTAAAATTCTTCATATCTATGTGCCGAAGTAGTATTATTCGGTGGCTTCACCATATAATACTTTTACATTATCCGAAGACGGGTATGAGGCTTTAATTACGATACCTGAGGGAAACTACACAATGAACAATCTAAAAAATAAGTTGTCGGAGGTGCTAACCGCAGACAGCCCAAATAATTATACTTATGTTGTATCCAGTAATAATACCAACATAGACCCAGAGGATGGTAAATTAACATTCAGTGTGTCAGAGAATAAAGGAATTCAACCGCGGTTTATATTTGATACAGATACCCGTATTCACGAGGTTATGGGTTTTGATAGAAATTCAACATATTTTTTCGCTAATGATTTTGTTAAATCACCAAACGTAATTATTCTAACTGGCGAAAAAACTCTGTATCTTCAATCGGACTTAGTGGGAAGGTGATAATCATGTGCTACAAGAAATATACACTGCCAACGAAATTCCATTTGGAGCCGTTATATACGACGGAAGTGGGTCAGAGTATGGTAAGAAATTATCAACCAGTTCAAATAATGTATATAGGTTTTATCTTACAGACGAAAACGACCAAGCAATTAATCTTAATGGGTTAGGTATTGTTATGACATTATTAATTTACAGAGAGACAAATTATTTTAATTTATTTACATCATTTTTCAATTTGTTAAAGGTGAGGTAAGGTAATTAATTTAATTTTAGAATTATTTTTTTTCTATAAATATATTCTGGTGAATTAGTTAATTTTCACAACTGCCTAAAAAAAAAACAAAAATGCCAACTCAACACGGCGGAGAATTAGACTTCAGTAAGACTGATTATATCAGCGGTTCGTATCGCCTTAACAAACTTACTCCTAGCGAAGGAGCAGGAAATGTTGTTGTTACTTCAGCGGGCGGTCAGGAAAGCACATTTAACCTTATCAGTCGCCCATTTAACTTGGCAAAGTCGGTGCTGAGTTTCACTTACGCCCCAGGTGCTACAGGAGTTGCAGATAGACACAATCGTATTTTTATGGATTGTTTGAGTATGATTAGACAGATTCAACTTCAAACCCGTAGTGATGTTTATTTGTGTGATTTGAATAATGTCGGAACTATTACGAAAATGATTTGGAAGCCTGAGACTTCATTGAAGGACTTTTTGGCACTTGAGAACCATGGAGCAGGTCTTGGTGTTGGGTGTATGCTTCAAAAGTGTAATGCTGATGGGCGAGCAACAACAGCCTTTACTGCTAACGTGTATGCTGGACAACAGGCAAGTGTGGCGACTGTAGCTGGTAGTATTGATACCGATGGTCACCTTCAGGCAACATTAAACCGTTTTGGTAATGCTATTGCTGGGGCTATCGCTCCTCCATCACTTAATGCACGAAGACATGATGATACTATGCTGACAACTGGAGCGGGTGCTTTGTCTGCTGTGAATGTTTCATACACTGAGGCGAAGTATCTTGAGGGAGGTATTGGTGGTGCTAACACAGACCCCATTATTTATGTGAAGATTCCATTGTCTATGATTTACAATACTATTTTCGCACTTGATAAGACTATTATGTTTCCTGAAATTCTGACCATGAGAATTGTTTGGGCGGCTAGTAACAGAACTGTTTATCACGTTGGTGGTGTTGATGCTAATACAGGTCTTGCTACCACTATTAACACAGCAAATCAAGGTTCTTTTCCTTGCACCACTAATTCGCAGGTAGCAAACTTAAACTTGTTTCTAGCGGTTGAAACAAACCCTGATGTTATCCAGTCTATTCAACAAAAAGTGAGCAGTGCCGAAGGTATGTCTTTTACGATTGGCTACCCATACTCATACAAAAACACAATTCAGGCATCTCCAAGTCAGAACATTATTATGAGGTTCGATAGAGGACACGGACGGAGAATTAAGAAAATTTACCATTCGGCATTCAATAATGAAGAAACAAAGAATACAGCGTATGATAACGATAATAGGAATGGTTCAAAGATTACTTCCTTCTATACTACCCTTGATGGGTCTAGACTTCAAGAATTTAATATTAGCACTGCTAATATAACCCTTGAAGATTACATGTATCTAAAAAATAAGATTGAAGGCAGTGCTTTGGTAAATAGCAATGTCTATCAATACAACTGGTTCTGGGTGGATACATTTGACAACACTCGCCCGCGTTGGAGTAAAGACCAGAATGAAATTAGTGGGCTTGACCTTTCTCAAGAGAGACGCTGGGAGATGATGGCTACTACTCCAGGTGTTAATGGTCTCAATCATTACACTCTTGCTATCACTCAACGAGAGGTTCAAGTGAAGGCAAATGTCATTACTATTTCATAATGGATATGAACAGATTTCTGAATAAAATATCAATGATTTAAATAATTTTTTTTATTTATATATAAACTCGTTATATAAACAAACTCGTTCGTGTTATACACAATATGTCTCACCAGAGAAATTTAATCGCGCAAAATCCAGATGGAGATTTTTTAAACATCAGGGTCGGATATGATGGTGGTATTAAAACTGATAATATGAAAACTGCTTTTGGAGAAACACTAGTTGGACAATTAACTCCAGTTGTTCAGGAAATCTTTCCATACACTATTAATACAAGGGTATGGACTAAAACAGAAACAAAATCTTCTGTGTCATTTTTGAATAATATGGCAGAATTAAAAACTCAAGCCGATAACACGTCGAATGCTATCCTAACAAGTAAAAGAAGAATAAATATCGGACTGGTATGGGAGTTGTTGGTCGCTTCACTGCTTTTTGGACAACTGATGACACAAAATCCTATTATTCGTGTGTAGGAATTGGTGAAAGTGATTTTTCAAATGGTTTTTATTTTTATAAAACTAATGTCTGGATGAGTATTCTACATGCAAAAGGAGGGGCAACAACTTATATTCAACAAGCAAACTGGGATGACCCGTGCAATGGAACAAAAGATATGCCTGTTATTGATTGGAGTAAAGGAAATGTATTCCAAATTCCATTTCAATATTTATTTGCTTTGGTGCAATAAGGTTTTCTATTGAAAATCCTACAACAGGCGAATTTCAATTAGTCCATACTATTAAGTATGCGAATGCCAACACAGGTGTAAGTCTAAGAAACACTATTTTACCATTTACCGCACTAATGAGGAATGATGCTTCTACCGGAATTCAAACTCTTAAAACAGCGAGTGTTGGATTATTTATTGAAGGAAGTAATACAATAAACACAAGTATAACAAACGAAGTGGAAGGAAGTAAAGCAGCAAACACAACTGAAAGCCCTATTATTAGTATCAGGAATAAAGCAACATTTGATGCGGGCGGTGCTAATTTAACAAATTATTCAAATGTTTATCCCACTTTGATAAGTATTACGAATGAAGATAGTAAGGCGTGTGTAGTAAGAATGGTATTGAATGGAACACTAACTGGAGCGGGTTTTGCAGATGTTGATACTAGTATTCAATTGTAGATACTGATACAAAGGCGAGTGCCGTTGCCAACGGAACAACAATTTTTAAACTTTACGTAAATTCTCAATCAACTCAACAAATAAATCTTAGAAATTATGATATATATCTGTCTCCTAGTGATGTATTGACATTTACACAAAAATCCGTTGCTACTGCTAATAATGGTTCAAATGTTAATGTTATCGCTAACTTCATAGAAGACCAATAAAGCAAAAAAAATTTTATTTAAGACAATGTTATATCAAAGAATTTTTTTATGTCATCCACATTTTGGCACCATGGCTGGTGAACTAACCATTCAAGGTATGGTTTATCAATCTTGGCTACATCTTCAGTGTTTTTGTGTGTATATTTTCCATATTGAAGAATGACATCTTTTTTTGCTATACATCTTTCGTCTGTAGCATTCGTTATACATCCTTCGTCTGTAGCATTCGCTATCTCTTTGCCTACATTAGCCTTTATTTCAGTGATACCTGTCTCACTCACAACAAGATCTGTTTCCTTAAAAGGAGTGCTTTGCTCCTCCATCATTTTTTCTAATGTAGCCTTTAATGGAATAACTACTTTCACATTGTCGTCCCTCGGCTTGTATTGTTCATAGAAAGAAACAATAGGTTTAGTCCATTTAATCGTGGGCTTTTTAATTTCGCTGTCAAGGTTCCATTTTTCAATTTCATTTAAGTAGTCCTGTTTGGTGTTCAGGTCAGTCATTGATATTTTAGAATTACGCTTCGTGCTCCGCACTCTCGCTTATAAAAAATTCGCTCGCGAATTTTGCTATAACACTTCGTTTATATTCTAAAACATCCGAAAAAAATTTAAAGAAAAAATAATTAAAAGAAAAACGATGTTTTATGAAACCGCGTAGCGGGTGAATAAAATATCATTATAAATATTTTTTTACTTCACTTTTAATGTCTGTAAATTTATCAAACCACGGCTGTTTCATTACCCATTCAAGATATGGCTTATCAATAGTTGCAACATCTTGAAATTTTTTTCTTTGTATTTGCCAAACGGAAAAACATCGGTTGGCTTTCCTTCTCTACTTTTTTCAATCGCCTTAATTTCTTCATCAATCATCTGTTGGACATCTCTTACTGAAAAGAATTCCTTATTCTTCTCAATTGAAAGTCGTCCAAATTTTTCAGATAGTCTGGTGAGGGTTGTCATTGGTCTATATAGACTGGTAAAAAATTTATGGAAAAAATTAACTAATTATTTGATTATTATCAAATTTTAAGAGCGGGTGCGAACCCGTGTGGAATACTATCATTTTCGTTGATAAACTCACGACCGCACCATCTTGTTTTATTAACTACTTTTACAACATTCTTTGATGTTGTATGCTAAAGTGTTCAATATGTTGTTGTTTGCTGTTTCTGCTAGTATGTATTTTCTTCATTATAAAGTCTGGTATTAGTTAAACTTTCACCCTTATCCATTAATTCATAAGGTTGGATTTAATTTTTTCAAATCCAAACCTTTCCTCTAAAGTGGAAATGAGTTTTACCTTTTTCTTCATCTTTTTTTACATACTCCAACATATATAATTTTGGTGCTACCCATATTCCCCTTATTATTTTACAATCTGTTCCAAGGTCATCATCCATTCCACCGATTGCTTTATCTCTAAATCTCTTTATCCGTTCAATGATTCTTATGTGGCTTTGAATGCTGTCTGTGTCTGTATAATAATAATCTCTGTCCGGGTCGTTGACTGGGTTGGCTTCAGCCATATACTTATACATAATTCGTCTGCTGTGTGCTAGGATAAATGCTCCGTAATGAGTTGGTTTTGTAATTTTTTCTTCTTTTTCTTGCTCATCTCTGGGAATACCACTGATTAACCATAATTCGCCATTATTAGCCTCTTCAAACTTTTCAATATCAGTTATTACGTGTTTAGCCCAGAATTTCCAATACTCGTGATTTTTTGTTGTGTATTTACTTACAGAATTAGTTGGTCTTTGAATTGTCTTTCCATATAAAGCATTCATAAATAACTTTGCTAATAAATACTGCGGTGTGCCTTTCTTTGAAGTTTGTTTTCTCTTAAATAACTCTAATATGTAATCTTTGAATACTGGTTCGGCTTCTTCTGTACAATAACCCCGATTGATTTTGACTTGGTAGCCAAGTTCAATCATATCTTCAATATCTACAGAAGTAAGCCATTGGTCTTTCATATCTCTTAACTCCCATTTTAAACACCCCTTACTATCTATATAAGGAACCAGCGGATGTAATATTTTTTTGGAGATACATAATCAACATTATATATTCCGAGTTTCCCATTCATTTCTCCTTCACATTCCTTTATTTCTCCAGTCATAAATAATTCAAGCATTGCAGTTGGATAAAGTGAGACTACATCCGCATCAATAAGATAATCTACAATCTCATCAAATCCAAGTTCACCATTTACGTATTTTTGATATTGCTCTGAAATAAATCGTCTTTTGCTTGGATAAGTTCTAGCACCATATACAGCCCTTCTAAAATCTTTTTCTTGTTTTAAATTTGGTAGTTGAATAATATATTTACAATCTATCTTCTTTTTCCATAAATTCCAAGTAAGAGACGAAGTAGATATATAAGCAGTTAAGTTAGTTTTATGTTCTTTAAATATTTGATTGTTTAGTGTGTCGTGTAGTTCCTTTAGTCCCATAACATCTTTTTCTAAGTATGTTAAACATTCGTTTTTTGTTTTGTCGTCCATCTCTTCCCATCGTTTCGCATTGTCGTGGTCAAAGTCTCCTTTTAACACATTACATCCCAGTGGTTCAAGGTTCTTTTTTAGACTTCCCTCAGTGCGCTTGCATAAATCCCAGAATTTTATATTTTTATATTCTAATGAGAAAATAGCACCATTATTGATAAGGGTCGCATTTTTTATTCTTCTTTTGATAAATTCTTTTTGTAAGTAGTAGTGGTCAAACTTACTCCCATTAAAAGCATTAACATATAATTTCGCTTTTGGTTTCCTTTTGATAAGTCATCCGCATATTCAAAAATTATATTAAGCAATTTAGGAATACATTCATCGCCTGCTACATATTTAAAGCCGATATCCGAAATAGTATAACCAGCTATGTATGGTGTGTGTAATTCGTATTCATTTGTAAAAGTCTCTAAGTCATAATGAAATACCTCATCTTGATTATTATACTTAGCCTCTTCAAAAGTAGTTAATAAAGACCTCACTTGATTTTCTTTCTTTCTGAGTTTCGCTCTTACATAAGAAATTCTTTTATTATTACATTTATGATTATTATAATACTCTTTATAACAATCTGGACACTTATTTTTGTTTCTTTTTATGAAACTTATATAATGTCATTTGAGTAGATAACAAAGCACATCTGCGGTTATTAAAGGGTCTTCATAGTTTTTGAATGTCTGCTTGCTTGTTGCATCAGTTAATTCAAAATATTTTCCTTCAATACAATATTTTTTAAGATTTCAAAACCGACTGATAAAGGTATCGGAGTATTAGACTTTAGTTTGAATTCTTGCCTAATATCATTACATACTTTTTTATTGAGTTTTGATTTTCCTTTCGAAGGTAGATTTAATATATCCTTAACAACATAGAAGAAACAATTATTATCCTTACTCCTTGGATTAATATGAATTCCTTCATCTGTTTTATTTTTCAAGTCCTTACCTGAAGAATTACAACCTCCTCCGTCTTTTTGGATAATTTGAATATTTATGTATTGAATAATTCGTTCATATCCGCGAGCACTGGATTCGAGATTTTGTTCATTATATAGATATATATCACGAAACAGATCATCAATGTCTTTTAACTTAACGGCATTGAAAGTTTTCCATTTATAAAACTTACCATCATCAACATTCGTTACATAAGCAAACTTAACATGAATACTCGCCTCGTTTGTCATACCTCTAGTTCTAACATCTCTGACTGCTCTCATAATTGTTAGTTCAATCGCATCCATATCATAAAAGTTTATATCAAGATTTTTGAAAGGGTATGTAAAGCCATTTATACCTCGATTTCTTATTGATCTTAGTTCAACAAGTTTTACCTCTCGCTTCTTCGCCTCCTGTGTCTTAGTTTCCCTTAAGTTCGCCCTTACCTTCGCTAGTTCTACATTTTCCTTCGTTGGTCTGGGCGGTAAAGGTGGTGGCATATTTAACTTTTATATTAGTGCGTATATAAAAATAATAAAATAAATTAAATTGTTTTACCGATATTATATATATAAAAAATCTTACTTTTAAATAGAAATTATTTTACATTCGCGGAAAAAAGTATTTTCAACCTTTAGGATTTCTCTCTTGCTTTCATTTCTTCATACTCTTTAAGCTTCCTGTTTCGTTCTTTCAGTTTTTCCTTTCTTCTCATATTTACTTCTTCGCGATGCTTATAATAATAAGCAGTTGCTTTTTCATTGTTAGCTTTTCGTTTGTCCTCTGGTGTGAGATATTTCTTGTGTCTTCCCATATCTATATTATAAGTAATAATATTTATTTTTTTAAATAGTTTTACATTTTATTTTTATTCAATACTATCATAGCCCGTAATTTAAGTTGTGTGATTGCTTCTTCACAAATTTGCCATTTATGTATATTCAGTGTAGTTGAAGGTTCTTCTAATATGTTGTTCTTTTGTTCCATCCAAAACTTAAAAGCCTTACTATATCGTTGAAGCACGTCTCTTTTTGTGTATTTCTTAATCCTTCTATCGTCCGCTAATGCTTCTGGAAAATGTTAGTTGTATAGTTTTTTCATTTCCTTGTCCGCTT
>WBZZ01002785.1:0-7500 GCA_019918135.1 Paulinella micropora
ATAAGAGACAGACAAAGAGACAGACAGACATACAGACAGACAGGCAGACAGACAGGCAAAGAGCCAGGCAGGCAAGAAAGCAGGCAGCCAGGCAGGCAACCATGCAGACAGACAGACAGACAGACAGACAAACAGACAGATAGACAGACAGACAGACAGACAGAGTACTAGACAGACAGACAGACAGACAGGCAGACAGAGTACTAGACAGACAGACAGACAGACAGACAGGCAGGCAGACAGGCAGGTAAGACAGGCAGGCAGGCAGGCAGCCAGGCAAGACAGAGATACAGAGAGACAGAGAGACAGAACAGACAGAACAGACAGAACAGACAGAACAGACAGAACAGACAGAACAGGCAGAACAGGCAGGCAGGCAGGCAGGCAGACAGAAAGGTGATTCTTGGATGCTGGGTCCGTACCCAGTAATTAATATCTGAAATGAAATCAAAGCGTCATTTCACAAATACCTAAATGCTCCATATCAGACAGAGTGGGCCGTGAGAGAGATTCTTGAGTAGACTTGATTATTTTTGTTCCCGCTATGAAAGGAGCGGGAACGTTTGTTCCCGCGAGAAAATTTGAAGTTAGCTAGACAACCTTACCACTCTCAAATTTGCATTTTTTGTTTTGCACAAAAGTGCTTCAAGTTTCGTTTTTAAGGCATTACAAGAATCGATGTCAAACGAGAAGCCAAAGCGAATCAAGAAGCCTTCTGCAAAGAAGAGGCGGGCAGACGAGGAGGCTGGAGACGACGGCGACGACTACCAAGGGGGAGGCAACCACGACGCGGCTGGGGGCGATCCGAGTGGGCTTGGAAGCGCGGCAGCTATGAGCAGCCCTACCGGCATCCCAGCGCTAGCGACAGGCACCGGCCATGATCGACCGCCCGGAAGCGCAGCTAGCAGCAGCAGCAGCAGCAGCAACACTGGTACTATCCACGCATCGCCACCATCATCACCATCACCACTCACTGGCGGATCTGGCCATGGGGCACCGACGCTGCAACAACAGCAAGATGCACTACAATGAGCTTTTCTCGGGGGCCGCGCCAACACCGCTCCCACTGATCCCACTGCACGCACCTCTACAGCACGCACACTTACAAACGCAGACTTAGGGCAGATGGTGAAGCTACTGCAGGCCGGAATCAACTCTACCTTCGCCGATCAAACGAACCGGCTATCTGAACAAGTCAACGCAATGATCTTCCAAGCCAAGCAGGAGACTGGACAACGGGACGCGAAGCTCATAGAGAAGCCTGTACACCGACGCTACTTCCAGGGAGGGAAGATTATCATGGCGATACTGGAGAGCAAGGCCTACAAGAGCGAGCAAGAGCGGCTGGCTGATGCAATCGCAATGGCAACTGCGCTGGCTACTCTGGCCATGGATATGGGCGGACCGACACCTCTACCAGCGGAGGAAGCAGAACAAAAGTTCATACAAGCAGCCAAGCGACTGCGAATCGCGGGTGACGTTGCAGCCTACTGTGAGCTCATCCGGGCACCTCCTTCGAAGAGCACCGCAAACCCCTATGGCAGCCACAGCAAGGGGCTGTGCCGTATCTGCTACTCTCCACAGCACTGGGCGAAGGACTGCCCACAGAGAAGCACTGCTCCCGGCGTGAATACTAACAACATCGCAGCACCCCAAAGCAACGTGACTACACCAACGTTGGCGTGGGCAGGCGTCCCGGGATACACAGTACCATCAACCGGGCAGCAGCCACACATGCAATACGCGATCCCGGCACCGCAACCACAAAACCCGACAGGGTACATAACAGTCACCCCAGCAGTGCCACCACCATACTTACCTACTAGCGCGCGGACACATGCATCCTGCACCCACTGTCACAAGCGCGGACACACCGCAGAACACTGCTGGACTCTGAACCCCAATCTGCGCCCGCAGCGTACTACTAACTGAACATTCAAGCACATTGCGGCTCACAAACACACATACACATCGCACATCCGCACGAGCAGTAGTTGCGTATGTAGTCGAGCTTGACGCACATGCATCATGCAACAGAAAAAGCAGTGCATACGCATTAAATATATATGTTATCCTTACTTTGAGATGTATTTCTGAACATTTCATAAAGTCAGACTCGTACGGCAACACGCCACCTGTTTAAAGTGACTAGTCAAAAGAACGATTGCAACACGCCAAATAGGAACGTAACAATGCGCCGGACAGGCCGCAGTTTAATAAAATATTACGTTTGCTTATTGAAATACCGACTCTGCCATCACTCAGTATTAAAAACGATTATCTCCTACTGTGACTGGCAGATACTCACGCCCGAAATTGGTCGGCAAGATTTCAGACTTCTTACTAAAATCAGCGCCGAAATCAAAAGCCTTCAAAGAATACGCATGGACCATGCAGTGCGTATGGTGCAAAAAGACAGGACATCTTGCATACTTCTGCCCATCGCGACAGACGACACCGCAAGTAGAAATTCCATATGTGACGGAACTTCTTCGATCACCTACTATCGACTTTCAAAGTTACGCATCTTGCACCTTGGAGGAAGCACGCGACCGGCTAATGACATTGGGGGAAACACTCAACCGCGGCAACCCGTGGGCTGATTCCACTGACCCTGCACATGCTATCAAAGCAAAATTAGGATATTGGAAAGCGATTGGGACAGACCCCGTAGTCCTATCGTGGCTAGCATACGGGGTCGAGCTGACATTCGAACGCACACCGCCAGCTACAGACTTCACCAACCATCCTTCCTATTTCGAGCATATAGACTTCGTTAGTGAACAGATCAACGATATGGTCAAACGCGGAGACGCAGTGGAAGTAAGAGAAGAGGAATGCATAATGATTGAACCACTACAAGTGCTTGCGGATCCAGCAGGAATTAAGAAAACGAAGCTCTGCACCGACAAGCGCTTCAGTAACTCGTTTCAAGCAAAGGCTCCCTTCACCATGGAGACATTAGAAAAGGATTTACAACTAGTATTGGATGGCGACGCGGGCACGAAGCTGTTTGTGGTGGACCTCAAACGAGCATTCTACTCGATTCCTTTATCACGACAAAGCAGACCCTACTCAGCATTCCGACACAACGGCAAGACTTACCAAAACACTACATTGCTCTACGGCTTCTGCACTGCACCGTTTTGGTTTGGAAAGACAATGCGCGCAGTGGTGCGACTGATCCGAGCCCTGAACATACCATGTATGCAATACGCTGACGATTTCTTGTTCGCAATCAAACTTGCCCGGACACACGATGGCATACCTGCGTTCGTGAAAGCACTCTTCAGCCTCCTGGGCCTCCCCCTCTCAGAGAAGACGTGTTGGGAGCCAGCAGATGAAGTACAGTACTTGGGCTACATTATTAACAGCAAAGAAGGCTGGATCGGGGTACCGGAGGAAAAAAGGTTGAGGCTACTGCGTTCAACCCACCAGCTACTCAGCGACGTTCACTCGGCTCATGGGGCATCGGTCAAACAGCTACACTCAACAGCGGCTTCGATCATCGCGTTAAAGTTAGCTCTGCAGAACGCATTGCTATTCACGCGAGTCACGCTGGCGACAGTCACGCAATGCAAGAGGATTGAACGGGAAACAGTTTGCACCCCACCAGGGTCGGAGCTCAGTGAAGAACTCCAATACTGGCTTCACACTTTGCGAAACACACTGAAGTGCAAACGAGCTATTTTCCAGGCACGGACGGACATCGAGTTGAGGCTCGACGCGGGGGAATTTGCAGTGGGCGGCCATGTACTAAACATGGACGTGACCATAACATTGCCCACCGAACTCATCGGCACCTCTTCTACTCACAGAGAGCTCTGGGCGGCCACAGTGGTTCCGCTACACTTTAAGCACATCTTGAGCAACCGCAACACAGTGCTCACTGTCTTCGACGCACCTCACGCAACTGTGCAAAAACATTGATGATGTGTACACGCACCAGCTCAACATCAAAAACAAACTCTGGGGATGGGTGAATCGATCGCTCAACACAAGGGCAGATGCAAACTCAAAGGCATTCACTGCCGGCTTGACTAGCTTGACTGTTCACCCAGACATTATAAAACAATCACCCACCGATGGCAAATGACGACCAAAGACGTGTGGGCACCGAACTTTGGGCAAATAGGACAGTCAATCCTTCTCGCACTGAAAGAACGCAAGCGAGTTGCGTTTGTGATACCCCAATGGCGGGGACGACCTTGGTGGCCACAAGTGATAGAACACTCGCATAATCTTTTCTTATTATTATAGGCCACGTCGTACTTAACGACGCTGACATAGCAATATGGGCCAGCCAAGGCAAGAAAAGACAGTCAACAATGGATGCATATGCGGCATCACGCAAGCAATTTGTCAGATGGTGCATTGCTCACAACCGAATCAATTTCCCTGCCACAGCGGAGACGGTCGCTCACTACTTGAGACACATGTGTGAAAGTGGATACGCTGAGAGTACAAGCAAAGGGCACATCGCCGCTATTAAGGCACAGTATGTACTACTTCCTTATTGTGACCCTACCCATACCCCATTGGTGCAAATGACAAAGGAAAGAGCAGTGGCAGAAGCCCCGCCGGGCAAGGAAGGCAAATACCCACTGTTGAGGGACGACCTACTCAAGATACTCCAACTACCCCTTAAAGATTGGAGAGATAGCAGAAACAGCACCATGATCTTGTTGCAATGGATCTCTATGACAAGAGTGAGCAATATCACTGCACTTAAGGTGGAGGATATATGGTTCCACACGACTGCAATAAACAACATCCCATGCGAATACATGGTACTCCGCCTGAGGCACCTCAAGAACGACAAGGGTGAGAAGCTGGTGTATGTCGGACAAGGAACAGAAATATTCTGCGCTGTCAAATGGGTTCGGGCATACTTGCAGTCTATGAAAGAATTATTTCGAGGTTCATTCACAGACAGTTCGCCTCTTTTCTTCAAAATCGAGCGAAACACTCTGGAGCATTTAAGCAGCAAAACACCATCCAGCATTCTGAAGGAGCAAGTGACACGCACAGGATTAGATCCAGTTATATATGCGTCACATTCCAATAGAATTGGTTCAGCCACCGAAGCGGCAAGGTTGGGGATGAGAATATACGCAATCAGGAGGCAAGGATTGTGGTCGGACAAAAGTACATGTGTGTTCAAATACGTGCGCGACGTCAGTTTAGAAAACAAACTGGCCATTACGAGCGTTTTGCAGGCAGGAGTTAAAATTACTTAGCTACTTCCTTGTTCTCAAATTAAATACATTCTTTTACAGCCTACACAACTGTAGGACGATAGTGTCTGCTATGGTTCACAAGTTAAGTGCTGGAAGTCCGTTCACAGTACTGTACTGGAATACAATTTAATGTAAAAAATACAGATACAAATTTGTTATGTTAGTCCAGGAGAAGGACACATTTGATTAAGATATATAAGCTAAATTCATGTCACGTAATGACATGACTACAGCAATAAGTCCGCTTAATAGCAATTAATATCGGCGGTTTATGAAATCGATTTCCATACTGTACTGGAATACAATTTGATGTAAAAAATACAGATACAAATTTGTTATGTTAGTCCAGGAGACGGACACATTGGATTAAGATATATAGCGCTAAATTCATGTCACGTAATGATATGACTACAGCAATAAGTCCGCTTAATAGCAATTAATATCGGCCACATAACAATATATTTCCTCTAAAATTTTATAGTGATATAGACATGCAGACGTAATTCATGCAGAGAACAGAGCAATCATACAGAAATGGAGTCAAGGATATGCTGATATGTTAGACACGACGGTTTCAGAGTCTAGTAAGAGATTTAAAACGCCAAAAACATATCCGAACAGCACCAGACAAAAACGACACAATAACCACCCAAAATATTTAAGAACTTACATACACTAAATTTAAAGTCGATAACTTACCATGCAAATACAACACTTCCTTCACAACTAAAACGATACCACCTATACTCTCATCGATTTCGACCGCAATATAACCACTTACATCACTAATTACGGGAATAGTTATACAAAACATTTATATCAGACACATCTAGTAGAACATAAAAAACTCACCAACAAAAACAATCTCGAAGATAGCAAGGATGCAAGCATACACAAACAGATATACATATACAGAACAAACCACAAACTATGTGAATGCGCAGAATGCAAGCATAACAACGTAGTACATGGGTAATCAGAATTCTAAACGTTGGTAGTCGCCGTTCTCGTTCGAGGAATTACAGATGCAGGAAAGCTTGATTACTCACATTTTGGGATCATATCATCAACAGAAAAGGTGTATCAATGATAATGCCAACTCACAAGTCAAAATAACGTTAATCTGCAATAAACAGACTGATGAAGTCTTTCTTCATTTTTTTTTCCCAGTCCCTTTTATTTTTAGTTGGGTCAAAAAGGCAACCTTTGAGGGATTATAGGCAATTCTACGGCATTTTGCCAGGGTAAAGTGGCATTTACCAATTTTTTCCAGAGGTCTTTTCGGGACCTAGGAGAGAGGGGAGAGCTCATGGAATGCATGGTATGCTGTGAAATGAAGTTTTTGCAAGCTTGCGCAGCAAAAGCGTCATTTCACAAATACCTGAATGCTCCATATCAGACAGTGGGCCGTGAGAGAAATTCTTGAGTAGACTTGATTATTTTTGTTCCCGCTATAAAAGGAGCGGGAACGTTTGTTCCCGCGAGAAAATTTGAAGATAGCTAGACAACCTTACCACTCTCAGATTTGCATTTTTTGTTTTGCACAAAAGTGCTTCTAGTTTCGTTTTTAAGGCATTACAAGAATCCCGCCCACCCACCCATTTACATTATGTCTTTTCGCTTGGGTGTGGTAGTGGTGAGTGGCGGATGAGAAATAATTTACACCCATACACATCTCAGACAATTTTACATCTAACGCTTCTCATCTCATGCACAATCACGCATATTCCATACAATTTCATGCACAATCTAGGTCTTTGTGCTGAAACACATAAGACCTAGGAGAGAGGGGAGAGCTCATGGAATGCATGGTATGCTGTGAAATGAAGTTTTTGCAAGCTTGCGCAGCAAAACGCAAATTGCAGTACCCGGTACCCCGTTTCTGTGACGTCATGGGCTTCCGCAGAAGAGACTTGTGGCTTGGTTCCAGAGGTTCAGAGAAATTCCCATTAGTTTATTGCTGTCGCATTTTTCAGTGACGTCGTTCGAAGTAAGTCACTCGCTCTTTCTCTCTTTCCTTTTCTCTCGCATCTGAAATCGTCTCTTCCTTACTCGACCCCAACTTTTGTTTGACCACCCCACCCTTCTTCAACAATTCATGTTCGCCCTTCCCTTTTCACTTTTCTTTCATGGATCATAATCATTTCTCATGATCCCAACTTTCATGATCCCAACTCAACTCCAGTCTATTGTCAACTCTCTACCATGTTTGTGTGTTTGCAGTTGTTTCTCAAAGTTGTAACGTTGCACTGAGGCTCGT